>JAFISD010000022.1:57511-168702 GCA_022560085.1 Helminthosporium solani | reverse complement strand
GTCGCGGGTTCTCTTCCAATCAGCGTTAGCCAAATGCTTTAAATCGTCTAATAACAACTCATCCATTCTCTCCAGTGGAATCAAAGGTAATCCGATGTTCGGCCAACTATCGTGAGAATACTAAGCCCACGAGCATCCCAATCGCTGACAACCGGCGAAAAGTGACATCTCTCAGCCAACGATTATTGAATATATTTTTTCACCACTATGGCCACATCTGAAGACCAGCACCTGATCACCAATGCTCCTACCGCCGAGCAGCGTGTTAAATTTTTGGACATACATGGACGCAAATTCTATCTCCCAGCGGAACAGTGCAGCTCGGCAAATGTAAGCCTTATTGCCCCCCTTTTCTCGTTTTCACCTAACATCATGATTAGTCTACCCGGAAGGTGGTAGCTGAAGAGCTTCACTTGGATGAGAATGCATTCGACTTCTGGATCGGAGATTGCATGATAAATAACTCTACTTGGGCTACGAACGTCGTACCGGGCGTCGAGGTCATTTTACGTCCGTCGGTGGCCTCTGAATCGACATATTCACCATCGTTTTCACCGCTTTCTCCCGTACCTCTTCCTCAACCTTGTTCAGAACACTCAATGTCAACGCCCTTGTCTCCCCAGGTACCGTGCCTTAAATTCTCAGAAATTTGGGATGCCGAAGGCCCATATAGGCTTCCTTTCTCGGGTTGTGGAGACCGAGTTTTCACATTCATTAATGGCTCTGGCTATGCCAATCTCGAAGAACTGAACATATACCGGAGACTCAGACGCTGCGCAATTCCTGAACGATGGAGTGATCTAAACGGCAACCTCGTCAACGCTGGCCGAATTGCTACACCACAACGGCCACAGATAAACGTTGGGCCCGTTCTGGCTGGTCGTCTTGTCGGGTTGCAGGAAGTGGGCAGATACGTTGTAATTCGAAAGGCCGAACTCACAAAGACTCGCGATAAAGGCGAATCCATTCATCTAGACGGCGATCCAGTATACCAATGGGTTCCCTATCCGTCTCGTCAACATGCAGAAGCAGGTTTGATTGAGACCTTCAGCTCGGGTTACTCAGTCGTGGGAAGTTGGGTAGAACTGGGCGTGTCCAGGGCTGGAAAGGCCGCGCTGGAGCATTTTGTCGGAGAGAAGTTCGACGATGATGGCCATGATATCTTTGCAGTCGTCGGCTCTAGCCGGCGTGGAACTCAGAAGAAAACGGAAGGAGCATGCTTAGATACTCAGGGGACCAAAAGCACGTTCCAGAATCATCTGTACAGATCATTAGTATCACTTAAAGATAGATTGGTGAGGATAGATGTAGGACAAGCCTGCTTATCCCGAAGAGGTAGGGGTCAGAGTAAATAAATATATCTATCTTGGTTCCGAACGCTTTCCAACTTCCCTTTGCACGTTTAGCTTTGGTTGCGCGAAAGTACAGACACGCAATACCACCCTATGACTCGCCGTCGTAGTACTGGTCTTGCATCTTTTTGATCTGCAACGAGGCACTGCTTGCCTCGCCTGCCTCGCCATCGACGAGTTTTTTTCCACCCCAGACCTCATCCCGCTCTTTGAGGATCTCCTCTACCCAAGCCTTGGTCTCCGGCAGAGACACTTTAGTTGCCACATAGGTAAACTCGCTGAGGTCGACCTTGCCCTCTCCACGCCTCTCATACTCCACCATCTGAAGAAGGAGTTCTACCTTGTCGATGTCTTGGACGAACTGGCTTTCTAGCGTCTCGGAATCCTCGTGTTCCTGCCATAGAGTACGAATTTCTGTGCCCACAATTGAGGCCCCACCTTGAACATTTCCTAACAGCCGTTGTGTAATATAGTCCATAGTCGATGTCTCTCGTCGAATCTTCTCCATCTTCGGGACCCCGTCCGCAGGTGTAATGTCGCCCACCAGTGACTCCGCCATATCATGGATCAGGCACATCTTCATACACTTATACAGGTCGAGGCGTGACGTAAGGGACGCGGGAGCGAACATCGTCATTAGAGACATTCGGTACATGTGGTCAGCGATTGATTCACCTCTAAGGCCCCAACAGTTAGTGTATGCTACTGGCAAATCTAGACGACAGTCTCACCGATTGATACCAAACCTTCGCCATCCCTCGCGCTTTGTAGTCTTAAGTCGCTCCAATATGTGGAAATATGGCACGGGAGAACTTGAGCCCTCCATCGGCTTGTCGAAAGTAATAGCGGCCAGCGCTTTGTCTACCGTCCATGGGTTGGATATCTTTTGAGCAATTACAACGGAAGGATCTGGGAGAAGTCAGCACAAGGACTCCGAAGACCGCTGGCATAACGCCGGTGGGGTACGAACCTGGGATCTCACTGACATTGGCAGCACCGGCATCGCCGTTCACTGTGCTCAGCGACATGTTATCGGAGTTGTGGTAAGTAGAGTAAGTCTCGCGCTTTCCCACGGCGGGGCCCGGGGGCTTTTAACGAGCCAGCGGGGTGAGCTGATTTTCCGCCCAGCCCACTCTTGGCGAGTCCGGCCACTATACTACATTGGGCCTAGTTTCGAGCGATTCATCCCACTTTTCTTTGCAAACACCCCGAACACGCTTCCTTTCTTCCTTTTACCTGCTTCCCCCACCAACAAATCCATTCTTCAAGAGCCAGCGAGTCCCTATCCCGGCGCCGCTTGGAGGAAAGGACATTTGGATTATCTCTGTAAACAATCAGGAGAATCCCTGAGGGAGACACGTGTTTGAAACACCATGGAAGTTAATCTATCCCAATTGGATAAGTCACCGCTTCCGTTCCTGCATTTAATGCAAGAACTCAAGCATATATATAGAACTGGCTGGTTGAGGACGATCGAGAAACCTGAGAGCGTGGGAAGTCACAGCTTTCGATTAGCACTTCTGGGTGGGTTTGCGCCGGTTCGTTCTGCCTTCCTATCTGTTTTATACTTGCTGACCTGTAGGTAGCATCCTTTAGATCCGAGGAAGTGTATGTTTATAGGGCTGTGTCATGACTTGGCAGAATCAGTGGTAGGAGACATTCCAACATATGCTGGTATATCTAAAGGTAAACGCGTAGATTTTGTCACCAATCGCTGCCAAATAGCTGACATGTATTAGAGCGGAAGCATAAACTGGAATACTTTGGCTTCCGGTATATTGCGGAGTTGGTAAAGCCTTGCAATGCAATACTTGCCGACGAGATCATGACCGCTTGGTTAGACTACGAAGAGGGCAGGACTGCAGAAGGTCGGTGGATGCGAGAGATGGATAAATTTGAGTGCATGGTACAGGCACATGAATACGAGCAGGAGACATATGGGGAGAAGGACCTCGAAGAATTTCAGGGACTCTCGTCAAAAATCCGCTCTCCCGAGGGAATGGCGTGGTTGAACTTATTACAACAGGAGAGAAGTGCTCATCTCTCAAAGCGAAAACGGCGGCTCCCTGTCATCTTTATCACTGGTACGTCCTGAAGGTCTTAACTGTCCTCGGTGCTAAGTAGTACAGGTGCCCTAAGTGTCGGCGAGACACAATGCGCTCTTTTGTCCCAGGAATTTGGATTTCAGCACATATCGTTGGAGGGTATCCTGCGTGAAAAGTCTGAAGACCAGACATATCTCCACGCAGAGTTCTTGAGAGATTGCCTGAAGGAGGAAGTCGATGTTCCGGTGGGTTTGGTGGTCAGCTTGCTTGAAAGGAAGATTGAAGAAGGCATGAATGAAGGAAGGCAGTGGAGCTTGGTGCATGGATTTCCAAAGAGCATGGAACAGGTTCTTGAGTTTGAAAGAAAGGTCAGTATCCCCATCCCCGATAGAACCTCGCTTAAACTAGTAGGCCCAAAAAACAAACTACACACTATTTCTGAACTGCTCCGCAGAAGGAAACCGTGCGGGAGGCCGAGGCCAACCTTACGGGGCTGATGACGAACCAGATGCCTGGAAGGCTCGGAGTGTAGACCTCAAGGATTACTTGAGATCAGTGGAGGGATATTTCAAGGAGGTAAGTAGAGGGCAGCAATCCAACGAGTCATACACTGATTGCATGTCGCAGATAAATTGCGATGGATCTGAGGCAGAGGTCTATGGCTTGGTGAAAAATGCAGTCGACGAATTTCTTGAATATGCAGAAAGAGAGAAATAGAACTCCATGCTTGCTCTTGCTAAGTACATATCGAAATCCACCAGGCGTACAGAGAATACAGGTAAAACTTGTCTCCGGCAATTTGTAGCGGATATCGAGATAGCTGTGCTCTCAGTCCATGTTCCTCGTGAAACCGACAACACTTGGCTCCTAATGGAAGTCGCCTACCTTACAATCTTTCATGCTTGTAAACATCAATGAGCTTACTGTTAACGCAACACTGCTTGGATTCCCGTCCTCGTATAAGTCTGATGCCTTCCGGCCGATCAAACGATCCCGCTCTATTAACTGATGAGACTCTGAGAACAACATGAGATTGGCAGCTACTCACTCAGCTTCGATACGTACGATTGAAGCGCCTTCATGGAGATCAAAATCGTATCGTCATTGTCTACCAAATCCTTTGATTTTTGGCTGTCCCAATCCAGAGTGAGTGGCTTTTGTCCTATCGAACAGTGGTAATGCCACAACAAGGAATTGCAAGAGGCGACCGCTTCGTCAATAAGGGCTGCTGGCCTAGATGGATGTATCCAAAATCTGCCCTTCAATAGTTGTTAATTTCTAGTTCCCTCAAATGTAGGAAAGACCTTACAGAGTCTCTGTAACGTCTCCAATAGATGTTCCTCCCTGCGTCAAGCTCACGAATATGCAGGAGGATAAACACGGCCAAAGTTCCAACTACCCACATACGCCGGTTTCTCTTTTCCAATATGACTTGAACAGCCTTCAAGATCTTCTCATCTAACTCAATCATGTGCAACTCAAACAAATGGCCTAATTGGTTTTGTACCATACGTGGTACCGGTATGAGCTCGTACCATGCGGACCGTTTATCTTTAACAGTGGCCATCCCCAGAGTTTCCTCACCAGAAAATCGCCATCCAATGCGAATAAGGCGAAGGGTCGTATACATCTCCAGACAATCCCGTATGATTGGAACCTTGACACATTAGCGTCTGACTCATAAAGCTGGGGAAATGCTCACCTCGCTGTAATAGCGCGCAAGTTGGAAGAAGAAACTGACTGGATGTAGAGACTGACACGCTTCATCCATTGCAAAGCCAACGCACTCCCCGACATATGATGAGATATCGATATTGCTGTTTGCTACGCAATACGGGGTAGTTTTTGTCGAGTGCCAGCCAGACGAATTCTTTCTAAGTGCATGAATCTGGTAACTCTGGGTTGGGGTAAATTCACAGCACGCAACTTCCAGAGTAGGGCCATTGAGATAATGTTGTAACTGTGCCACCTTTTGATCTTTCAACCTAGTCTGAATCACAGCTGTGAATAGGATTTCGTATGTTTCATCTTTCCCTGTAATATTATTAGCTCCATCATGGAAGAAAGTTAGGCAGTGAAGCACATTTTTGGAACGGCTTATGCCATGTTACGCGCTCCGAAGTACAAATGTGTGCCGGGATATCGAGATTAATGCATCGGAGACAGCGAGAATCTCCCACGCCAAAGGGGTTTTTCTCGCACTATACTAACGTTAGTTTGCCTCATGTTGCAATCCACTCGGAGACATACTCTTTTCTTCAGTGCCCAACATCTTGTGCACTGTTTGGTTTGTGCGAGACTTTGTGTGGAAGAAAACCGGGTGGTGGCAGGCAATTGTTTGACTCCTGAAAGTGCTCCTAGATTCGCGTTAATTGGGCTGGGCCGGCAAAGATACTCCATATGATGGTCTTGAGGCTCCGGTGATAAGACTACGCTAGCTGCGAGAGTGGTGTTGGAGAAGGCTGAAGAGGAGTACGTATTCAAGGACAGAGCTGAGTTAGCGCCAGGCTGTCCGATCCCTGAATGTGCCGCAAGGCCCTGGCCGTTAACTGAATATCCTGGACAAGTTGAATCCAGAGATAGGTCGGAACCGTGCCTTGGTTCGAAAGCCGCAGTTGTAACCTGACCATCTCCTGCGATATCCCAATTGAAATCGCATAATCCCGTGACCAATGCGCCGTCTTGGTCATTTGGACGATCAATTGAGATAGGCACCGAGTGCGTCCAAACATTTTCAAAGTTTGCCTCGTCCATACTTCTCGCAGGGCCCCGATCGAATATTGTCACGATACGATGTTGGTTCTTCGAAGGTAAGAGCACACAATCTGGTGGAGGGGCCGGCAGTGATTAAGCTATGACTAAGCATACGTGCACGGATATGCCTCTGACGAGGAGCGCCGATGTTATTCCGGACCAGCCTCCTGCACAGCGCGTTGTCGCGCCTCTGCTCCTCGCCGTCCTTCGCATCATCTTTCACTTCAGGAGGTCCATACTGCCGCCGACATACTGGGATCTACGAACGCTTGAAAACCGCGAACTACGAGTGTGCCGGTGATGGTGAACCTGTCTCGGTCGGAGATCATCAGATCCAATCCAATTGGCAACAGGTTAGATGGCTTTCGATCTAACTATACTTCGAATTGGAAAGATAAAGTCGATTCGAATATCGATCGTAAAGGTAAATTCCATCTGCATACTTGCGAGAAAAAGCTGTTAATGGTAACAGACTTAAGACAAATTCTCCTTGCCCTGTTTCCTACCCTGCAAAGTCTTGATGTCGTTCAAGCGTTACCCTCACAGCGCGGCAACGGAGACCTTCTCCATGATCTAGCGTCGCTGTATCTATCGATTGTTTCTGACAGCTTTGACAATGCACGGGTCGAACCCCTCCTCGATGCAGTTCTCAACAAACAGCCTGATGAAGTCATCTGGGATGCTGTCTACGACGCCGTCACCGAATCGACCCCTCCGCCCCGTCCCGCCTCATCCATCCAACAAACGCCATGGCTGCACAACACGGGCAGCTTCGCGAACTCTACCGAACACCGTAAATATGTGGACGGCGTGCTAAAGGAGGAACTGGGACAGCTATACGTCGATGTCCCTGATTTCTGTAGAGCCTACTTCGGAAGCGTCCCAGGTCTGAAGTCGGTGGCGCAGGCCGTGTTCGACAAGTGCAAAGAAGGGGATAATCCGCTCTACCGACAGGAGAGCGGTTGGCAGGGCTGGCCCGAAGGAGCGAGGGAACGCGACGTCTTGAGCTGGTTTGCGCCACTTACCATCCAGCTCTTGGACTTCGCAGCAGAGAATCAGCCCGCCTCCAGGCCTCGACGGCGGCCGCTGGCACAGCCCCACCAGCCCATACAAGGCTCCACCGCCGACCGCAAGTTGGATGTCGGCTTCGTGGACGACCCAAGCGCCGGCGTCGACTCCAAGTGCCGCTGGTCGCAGATCCTCATACCAGGAGAACTCAAGAGCAATCCATCGGCCGACACAGCCTCCAAAGCATGGCTCGACCTGGGGCGATATGCGAGGGAGGTGCTCGCCGCTCAGGACAGCCGCCGCTTCGTGCTCGGCTTTACCCTGTGTGGGTCGCTCATGCGGCTGTGGGAATTCGACCGCCTGGGGGGCATCGCGTCTGCGCGATTCGATGTCCACGAAGATGGGCTGCAGTTCGTGTCCGCCGTCCTCGGGTTCCTGTGGATGAATGAGGAGCAGCTTGGATTTGACCCCACTATCATCACTGCTGGCGACAAGCGGTACATCGAGATCGAGCGAGACAACCACAACGAGCGGCTCGTCATCGACAAGGTCGTGAAACGGGTACCCTGTGTCGCTGGTCGAGCGACAACCTGTTGGAAAGCCTATCGTGAAGGAGACGATACGCGAGCACCCCTTATCATCAAAGACTCATGGCAATACCCGGAACGAGAGGAGGAGGGCCAGTTACTGCGAGAGGCGACCGACAAGGGTGTGGTCAATGTCGCGAGATACTATCACCACGAGACGGTCTGTGTGGGCGGCCAGGACGACGACATCCGCGTGAACGTGCGACGAGGCCTGGACATAACGAAAGCGAAATACTACAAGCCGGAAAGCTCGATGCCGCCTCCAAGCACGGCTGGGCGTCGCGTCTCGCGGACAGGCCGGAGCAGCAGCGTCGCCGGGCGCAAGCGGTCTTCCAGCTGCACTGGCGCGCCGTTGCCGCCTACGAAGCGAACCTGTTCGAGCTCTCCAACAAAGGGCGGAAGGGCAACAGCAAATCGAGTGCATCGTCGCGTCATTGTCCGTGACTACGGGAAGGCTATCTATAAGGCGAGCTCCCGTACTAGCCTTCTCGCCGCGCTGGAAGGCTGCATCGACGGTTACGAGTCGCTACACACACAGGCCGGTATGCTCCAATGTGATATCTCGCCAAACAACCTTATGGTGAATGAGGACGAGGACAATCCCTCCTGGCCCGCCTTCTTGATCGACCTCGACCTTGCCATCAAGGAGCAGCGCGAGAAATCTTCAGGAGCGCGAGGGAAGACCGGCACACGAGCGTTCATGGCGATTGGTGCGCTTTTAGACGATGAAGAGCTGCATTCATTCATGCACGATCTGGAGTCGTTCTTCTGGGTGCTATTCTGGATATGCATTCACTATAACGGATCGCAAGAGAGGGTGATACCACGGTTCGACAAATGGAATTTTGCGGATACGGAAGAGCTAGCTACAATGAAACTGGGGATTGTATCTGATGATGCAATCTTTCACAAAACCGCCCAGGAATACTTCACGGAATATTACCAGCCATTGATCCCTTACGTCAATAGATTGCGGAGGAAGGTATTCCCCAATGGTGGGAGGTGGAGGGATCCAAATCCGAAGTTGTACTTTGAGATGAAAGAGATACTCCGGACAGCACAGGATGGCCTGAAGGCATTAGAGGGATAATGAGATCTCCCGTTTCACCCAGTTCCTCCGACCAGCACTACACGCCTGCTCCGATCGTGACGCGTGTCGGCTGCCTGCTCAGTTCCTCGCCGTGGACACTCAGATGTCTTTGACGTCTTCTCCCCCGGAGCGGAGCGACTGCAAATCCTCAAACACCCGACAGTGCTTAGGCGTGACCGAAGTCTGCGTTTCGAGTTGAGGTGCCCGATTCCGGGCCTGCACAACGACTAGCTCCTCAAACCATACCTCTGTTCCTGAATTAGCATACCATGGTCCCATGGCAGGGATCCAGCCGTGATTACTGGTCCCTGTTCTTGACCCCAGCCCTCTATTCCTAGACGTAGCACATTTCTGTTTCCACATTCGACCCCGGTCGGTGTCCATTTTCGGGTTCCCGTTTCCTAACACAAACTAGACATGTGTTCTGCCAGTCCATCAAACACCTCTCCGGTCCCCTTCTCCACCGTCACTGATCCGCCCGGTGGAGGGCTCCGAATCTGAAATTGTACGTTGAGGTGAAGGATATACGTCGGACAGCACGGGATGAGTCGAATGAGGTAGAGGGGTAAGGATACGTTTCTCATTCGAGCTAAGGAGAGGAGGTAGTTACGTATAATTAATCAAAACAGTCAGAGGGAACGATAGGCTTGAAAGGAATGTACTTCATCATACTGCATGGTCCTATCGTTCTCGAGACTCCTACCCCAGTGCATCGGCCCAAACCCCCTGGACATGACTCCATAGTAGAAAAAGCCGATCAGTGATCATCGTCATCAAGCGCCCACGACGTTGTTCTAGTCAATTTCGTCCTTTCCTCCTGAAGCTTTTCCATCCACACCGCTACATTAGCAATAGCATGGTGAGGTGAATGCTTGTTTGCCAGTAAAAAAGATAGGATCTCGGCCGGACTGAATTCTAGCTTCGGTACCTTCGCCACAAACTCTTGCGCCAAAGGAAACAACTTGCAGTCCTCTCCGGCCGTCTCTTCCCCAGCTTGATAGACGTTTCGCTCCGATTCGTCTCCGCGAACGTTGCTCTTCAGAGGGGTATTATAGACGAAATAGAACAGCTGATTGATCATGTCTTCATTCGCCAGGAAGAGCTCGAGCTTCATGTCCACACGGCCAGGGCGTATGAGTGCCGGATCTAAGCGTTCGATATGATTAGTTGTCATGATCAACAATCTGCCTTGGGATGATGCTAGGCCATCCAAAACATTGAGGAGGGTCGACAGAGACACCTTTTTATCGCCAGGGCCATTTTGGCCCACGCTTGGGCTTGCATCTGCACTACCGTCAGATTTTCGATGCACAGCGGTCGCGTCGACATCCTCGATGAGGACAATGCAGTGCTGCGGGAGCTCGGCGAAGAGGGATTTTAGGGAGTGATCGTTCAGACTGGACATAGTAAGGACGTAAACGTCCAAATCGAAGTGCCCCGCAATGGAAAGGCAAAGGCTGGATTTTCCAGTTCCAGGTGGTCCGTGAAGTAGGTACCCTCGTTGATAAGGGAGGCCGCGCCTGGAGTACCAAGTCCTAGTTTTGGGGTCTAGGAACTCAGCTACGTCGTCTAGTAACATCTCTTTGAGCTTCTTGTCGATGATCACAGTTGACATCTCTCTCTTGGCCATCGACTTGGAAGCTTTCCACCTATCTTCTTGGTGCTCAAAGACACAAGTTTTGTTCTTAACCGACTCCAAATAGAACCGTCGGCACTCGTTGAAGAGCTCCCGGAGCACGGCAGGATTGCGCCCAAAGTACGAAACACAGGCTTCCTCCCTGGTATTGCCGAACTCTCCTAGAGTTCTTTGGCGATTGAATACAAATAGACGGCGTTTGTGCCAGAAGTATGAGCGACCATTGCAGGGGGAATAGTGCAGTGACTTCTTCTCGGCATGCGATCCAGACGCCGCGGATGATTTAAGATCGATCCTAGCGAGGGAAGTGCGTGCCGATTGCGCAAAAGGCTGGGAGCAGACCCAGAAAATGAGCATATCATACGCTTCATCGGTATAGGGTACCTCAATCTTTGACACTGTAAGCCTGTTAGAGGTCAATACTATAGTTGCTCGGGGCGGATTTACTGACAAAGGTAGGTTTCCACCAACTTCTCTATGTATTCTGCAGCATACTTCCCGAAAAACAGAAGCAAACCACCGATGCAAAGCGCCCGACTATAGATGTTTGGACCACCAGTAAGAAGGGACCAAGCAGGGGAGGTTGCAGGGGCGAGGCCGGGGAAGAAGAGGTCCAGAAGGGGCATCTGATCGAATAGGAAAGACTGATTGTGGGTAGGGCTAGCGTTGCTAAGTGAAGCCATATTGGAGAGTGTTTTGGGTGGGTGAGTTAACAGAAAAGGCGTGAGAGTGCACCGTTACACCCATATATATCGTTCTCGAGGGGTGAACAGCCGTTCTTATACCGTTCAAGCACAGGTTGATGGACCTTTCTGAGGAACCCGACGCGTGCTAACCGATATGATGTCCAATGAACCCTACCTTGCATCAATGCGTGATAATTGTCGCTGAGCAGTTCATACCCCGCATAAGGGTGATGTATTGCAGAAGAGGCTTGCAGACCGAATGGTGGCTCTCGGCATTGATTGCATGGAGTTGCTGCAGTGCTCCACCCATGAAGGTGCATATGGGTTAGTATCACTTCATCGGTATTTCCGCATACTAAGGTCATGGATGGCGAATGCTCCGGAGGCGTGGCCAAGCTTAAGCTGTGAGGTTTTTATAGGTCGATCGGAAAGAGATCCTATCGTAGTTTGTTGCTATCCAACCCTTTCGCTTTACATGCCAAAGCTTAATGTACACGCATCTGAGCGCTGACAGGCAGAAAGGACCGTTGGTCCTAGGGCTACCTGGCTTGATAGTGAGAGCCGCTCATCCCGTTGCTGTGGTAAGTTAGCATACTATGCTGCCGGAAAATGCGCAGGCATTTCTCGCCTCTTATGCCGTACGCCATGCCTTCCCGCTCCCTCGATCTGCGCTCCGTACTGTCGAGCATGGCTGCAGAAGCAACAGCGGCATCCCCCTTGTGCAGATATTCCATTGTCGATATTGCATGTTCCAAGGCCCGAAAGAGTCAAGTCGCAAAAGCATAATCCTGGAAGTGTTCATGGCCTGCATGCATGCTAGACATACGGTGGATGCTACTAGCTTCGGTCCTGGGGACGTGGTGAGATGGAAGCAGTGCTATGATTGATCAAGGGGCTTGCAGACCGAGTGACTACCGCAGGAAATTGATTTGAGCTCGCATTATTGCAAACCCAGCTGTTGCGAAGGAACCTTCCACCTCTCATCCTGCGGGCTTCAAGCCACCCCTTGTCTTGTATTCATGTCCAACGAATCATCTGATCTTTAAGGGATTCATATGAACGTGGACTTCCATCTGGAAATGCGGTGTGTGAAGCAGCCACCCCGTCTTCTAACATGCAACAAGCCTCTGGCGTTCGTCTGCAAGTTGAGAGAATCCAGAAGAGGGCAAGTAGCACCGAAATGAAGATACTATGTCGTGTGTATTGTATACGCGTAGGCCATGAGCGTTGTCTCGATCGCGGAATTGTGTCGTGACACCTGCATAGAGAATGCTAGTTCCATTTTACAGTTAATTCCGAGGACGCGGTATTTCTACTGAAATGTAGTGGGGACTTAAATTTCATTGGACGAAAGCACGGGCGTCGATGTTTTTAGTTTTGAGACTAAGTCGCAGATCCCAGTCAAGCTCGATCTAGCTATGTCGTGGGGTATATGCCAGCATTCATCTCGGACTTCTACGGTATCTAGTTATCAATTCACGTTCGTACGGCATGAGAAAAGTGTGCTTAAAGGGGTGCCCCCCAATAAAACGAGGCCTATGCGTGGATGATCGAGTTCCCCCTGCATTGGCTGTCGCATTGTTGCGAGGCTGGCATACTAAATGTCGGTGGGCTTTGGTTGACGTTCAAGGGCTCCACGTATGACAGTGGCATCCCCTCGATTGCTGTTCGCTGCCGGGAAGGGCTGTCCGCAAGCCAAGGCGCCGCATTTTCTGATGCGGGGTTGGACACTTCAACGCAAAAGACACTTCAACGCAAAAGACACTTCAACGCAAAAGACACGTCAGCGCAAAGAATCCTAAGACACTTCAACGCAAAAGACACCTCAACGCAAAAGACACCTCAACGCAAAAGACACCTCAACGCAAAAGACACCTCAACGCAAAAGACACCTCAACGCAAAAGACACCTCAGCCAAGACTAGGCCTCACGATGCCTGTTATGCCAGACGCGCAATACCATCAGGAAGAAGCTGCAATCGATGCGCTCATTAAATCGATTGACTCGAAGCCAAATCTTTCTGAGCTAGCGCGTACAAGTAATATCTCTTACTATCGTCTTCGACGGCGCTATAATGGCGGGGCTTCGCGTTCTACTCGTACTCGGCTTTCCAAATCGCAACAGACGCAGATACTTATGCGAATCTCTCGCCTAGACTTTGATAACGTAAAAAAAATCGCAAATCAAATCCTCGACCGTGACTGCGTTCACATATCCCCTCGACCGACCGTCACAGACAATTGGTGCCACAGCTTTATCGATCGACACAGTGAGCAGTTCGAAGGTGAAGTTGACTTCTATTCCTAAGGAAATTTTACTGAAGCCTTTCCGATCAGCTTCCGTTGGCAACTCCAGTCAAACACAATCCGGTGCTCATGTCGGATCCTCAAACTCAGCAAAGAAAGTGGGAAAGATGAAAGAGATTCAAAGGGCGACATCGAAGCTACCAAGAAAACAAGCAAACCAAACGCAAGACATACCAGCCGATCAAGCATTGAAAATTGCTCTTGTTTACGATCCAATTGTAATGCCATATGCAGGTGAGTGAAATCGTGGTCGACGATACATCCCAGGCGATGCAATAGTTTTCAATGCGCCATACTTGCGCCTTTCATGTACTCTGAATTAACGAGATCGGATTTTATAAGCAGAAAACCTTTTCACCAATGATCCATTACTCTTCTTCGACCGGCCCAGAGTATCGTATTCGCCATCCCCGCCTCACAGTCAATGGGTACTTGAAAATCTGTTCCATAATATTAGAGCATATTTCGAAAATACGTGTCGAAATATGATGTTCGACCATGCTGGGGCCCTCCTTGCGTCAACTGGCGCCCAGTTAGATTATGGCCTGTGCAACGACTTCGACTCGTATTGCTTTACTGCAACTATGCTTATGGGAAAAGGATCGCACGCCGAGTCTCGCCGCGCTCTTTCCAGAGCCTGTGCTCTTGTCGAACGAATCCTTCAAGCCGAGCATCCTCGAACTCTAACCTGCTTTCTCGAAGTGTTCATCCATCTCATACAAACCGGGACCCCTCCCGTAACTGACACTCTCCGCGGCTTCATCCAACAAATGTCCGCAAAAGTCATTACGAAGGGTCTTCCTTTGGGTCAAATATATTGGTTTCTTGGCGAACTTGACTCGGAATCTCTGGACCAGGCCCTGGCTCAAACTTGGAAATGCATTTCTGATATTATTGATATCAACCTTGGAATATTCAATCGATTCGCTGTGTCTGTTCGTCTGGACTATATAAAGCGGGCAACTACCGATCACCGTGAGGAAGAATGGCTCCTCCGAGATCTCCTTGCTAAATTCGGAAGCATTCCTGGCCACTCAACTCCGCGGGTGATGCTCAATCTGGCGCACAATTTGAACAAACAGGAGCGCTATGAGGAAGCGGAGAAGATGACGCTGGATGTCCTCTCATTGCTTCAAGAACACGAAATATATAATGAGAGAGTTGTCGAGAGGATAGAGTCTCAGAAAATTATTTCTTGCTGTCATTTTAGGCAGGGAAAGACCTTGGCAGCAGAGCAGAGTATGCGAGAGGCGCTAAAAATGATTGTGGATCAGTGGGGAACAAATCATTCTTGGGTCCCAGAATTCAAAAATGTTCTAGAGGGTTGGCTTCGAGGTTGGGGTCGGGAGGAGGATGCAAAAACACTTCGGGAAGAAATAGAAGAGCTGATAGGGAATGATGAAAGTGACGAGAAATATGGTGGGGAATAAAGCCAACTTTGTTGATGCGATATCTGAAGAAAGCTAAATATATACAGCCTACTCAAAAGAATGGTGCTTAATTAACCGTCCTATAATTGTCCTTATAAGTGATTGTATATTCGAATTAACTTTTGTCGTTTTATTCAGGCAACTGAGAAAGCTGTGAACATTGCTGCTAATCGTATCATTAGCCTAAAAATTATGGAGATTGCTTTGCTTTTTGTTTAAACCACTACACAGCCGCTGCCTTCAACTGGTTCTGCAGGGGGGTCAACCACCCTCCCTCTTTCCACAAGCGCCAGCTCATCAACTCTATCAGCGGCATATTCAACCCGTTTCCAAGTCTTCAAGCTCTCGGTGCTCGTATCGAGTTCCCAAACCCGCATGCGTCGGTGAAATCGCGCTCTACCATACGAACAATATCCCCCGAACCCACTGCCGCCTGCATAACATAGCCAAGGTATAGGGTGAAAGGCTCTGCCGCCATATTGCTGCGTTTGTGGCAGCAAAGCACAAAAATCATTCACGTGATCGTGCCCGCAGCCTAAAGCAGATATGCCTTCTCTGGCCAAAGCATCGTAGAAATGGGAATTGAAGTGGGGGCCCTCTGGCGGTTCTCTCTTATGGCCGTTGCGTATACTAAGGTGGCGGTCGCTGAACTCGGGAAGTGGGATGTGTAGGAAAGCTAGAGACAGATAAAAGGGATTGTTATTGTCTTCCTTCTCACGTGCGCTTCGTTGCGCTTGGGAAGTGTCCGTAAACCAGTCAATCTGGCTTTGTTTGATATGGTCATAGTCGGGGTTAAAGATCTTGCTCGATATTTGACCATGCGAGTCCAGGAAATACAAGGTCGACAACGGAAGCTGTGACGGGGCGGGAGCCAGAATTTGAAGGTAGAAGTTGCCTATTCCATCGACGTGCTCTGGACCGGGCTCACAGAGACTAAAAGGTAGATCCTGAAGTATTGACATCTGTGCCATGCCTACAATTAAGTTAGCAAGAATTGACAGCAATCCCAGATCAGACTGATAATGACTGCGTAGGCATTTTGCAGAACAAAATGGTCTACAGCGTTCGCAATGGCGTCATAATTTTTAGTGGTTCGTTGATCTAGCCCTGTGGATTGGCTGTTTTATGAAAGAAAGTACTCACGTGATAATGCGTGGATGCCCTCACTGTCATGATTGCCAAAGACGGCTGCGAATGGGATTGAACGTTCAATGATAGGAGCGACCACCTTAAAGAGAGCAGATTGGCTGTCGGAGATGTCGTGATGCAACTGGTCTCCAGTGAGAACAACAAGGTCTGGCTTCTCGACATCCAAAGTCTTTCCAATGAAGTCTACCGTAAGTGGGTCAGCCTCGCTCTCTGGTAGATTCTTTCCATGGGCATCAATGGCATCTTTGCACACCCCGACACCAGTAACCATGTGGGTGTCAGAGATCTGGACAATCTTGAATTTGCCATCTTGCCTAACTCTTAAAGCTGGCCTAGGATTTGGTTTCGGCTTGGCTCTGCCGTGGAGTACGCTAAGTCTTGGGACTGGTACTTTTGGGTGACTGTTAATTTGCAGTGGTGATCGCATGAGAGCCCATTGAGGTCGTGGGTCAACGGCATCCGTACCGAAGAGAACGTCAACCTCTGTCACAGCCTGATCGATCCTGCCAGAGAACTTGCTTCTTAGCACCCAGATTCCGCCAGGTCGACTCTCCCATGAATGACCTGAGCTAGGGTTCGGGGCCGACTCGCCGATTTTGATGTCCACAACCACCAAGTCCTCAGCTGCAAGCTCTTCCTCCTTCGCTAGCGCCACATACAGCCATGCACTCTGCTGAGATGTATACAGATAGAGGTCCTTCTCTATTCGGTGCCATATTCGCGGGTCCGGCTCGCAGGTGGAAACTGTTGGGGAGAAGATGCATATGGTCAGATCCGTGACAACTGGGTGAGCTACAACGGCCGTAGCGGAGGGAGCGGAAGACGACGCTGTTTTACATGAGGCGACTCCAAAAAGCTCCAGAACACGACACATTGCGGCTAGTAAGATAATTACTGCTCAGGCGATCCTCAGCGCAGGTATGTTGTTGCTATTTCGTTGCAGCTGGTCCTTGTCAGAGTAGATCGGGAGGCGGCCAACGCGGCACGTGTTAAGGTCGGTCCGCGATTCGCCACTTTGGCGAAACAGTTCTTGGCATTCACGAAGTGACCGCAGCTTTGTGGTATCCCCCAACCGATCACCATTTCGTCGTATCCTCCATCAAAACTAAGCGATTTTTCCCTTGAATCATCTATCAATGTACGAATGGAGTGCATGTGCTTTCTAAACGTTACAGATGTTGATGATCAACGCCGTCTGCATTTACTTGAATGTGTGAATCGCACAGATGAACCGTAGCCTACCGCCATTCCCAGAAAGGGTTAATCACCGACACAATAATGGAAGCCACCGGGTGGTGCCAAGCTGCAATGAAGATCAGTTAAGACAGGTCACAGTGAGTGAGCAGGACACCTCAACACAAAAGACACCTCAATGCAAAAGACACGTCGGCCAAAGAATACTTCAACGCAAAAGACACTTCAACGCAAAAGACACTTCAACGCAAATTGTTTAGGCGGCATGTCGGCGTCCAAAGTCTTGGCGCACGTGAGGGCCAGGGTTTTTGAGCTTGCCATTCGTATCTTCAGGCAGCAGGCGGGCCCCCTCTGTTGTGGGGATGCCAGAAAAGGTTCTTGTGGCGACGTCAAGGGCAGCGCTTAGCATAACTGTAAGGGGAATCCCGCCTAAACCTGAGGGCAGATTCCCGTCAAAACTTAAGAAGTATCCAGCTTGACGGGCATGTTCATACATAGATGAAGATATTATAGCATCAATTTCGATTGTAGAACAAATTATCTGCACCAGTCCACCGCTAGGTATACACAGGCAGATCGTGCGCGTAGTAGGGAGCCAAACGACAACAGATTGAAACCGCTTCGCACTCAGCGCTTGCTATTCACACTCAACAGAAAGAGGTGCGCTACTTTGTACTTCCGTCAGCGGGCCGGTGCCGCCCGCAGATCGCGTCATTCGTCCGCTGCTGCGGGGCATTAATGCACTTAGTACGATCCTTGAAGACGCGAATCCCTTCTAACTCACCGTCGGCGACAAATTAAGATTTACAAGGACTTAATAAGACACGATAGGACTGGGCGGGATACAGAGGGACCAGCGACGTCCAATCGCATCTCCAATTTCTGCCTTGCAGATAAATTGTATGAAAATTAACCCTCGATGCAGAAGCTGGTAGACCAACTCACACCACGGCGTTCTCCGTACGGCCCACGAGGAGGGCCTTGCGTTGCCCGCCAGCATATTTAGAGACCTGAGATTTCAGCGACTTTAACTAGCTGCCGCCTATACCGAGCCTACAGGTTCACTCAACCACACCGCGCAAGCCTTATTCTGTCTACGCTACATTTCGTCATCTCCGTTATCATCATCATGGCCGTTGCTGTCGCCCCCTACTCCCACGAACACTTCAGGAGCCTCCCCAGCCTCAACGAAGCGCTAACCAACTTCCACGAGAAGGATGGCAATAAGCTTGTTGACGAAATCTTCAAGGACCTCTTCGTCAAGGACGGCATGGATCGTGTCTTCGGCCTGTCCATGCCGCACCGCCACTTCGACGTCGAGGCCGGCATGAAGCTCGTCAGCTACAATGGCGTATCCGCCCCCTGGTTCGAGAAGGCTGCTGTGGGGATGGACGAACCCCTACCGGTGAGCTGGAGCTTCTCCGCCAAAGGGGATCTGCACCCGACCGAGTTCAAGTACGCCAAAGGCGAGGCGTTCGAGATGGGCGAAAAGGAACTCGCCTTCATCGCCACCTTCAAGACTGTTCTCGACAGCCTGGATCTCGGGCAGCTCTTTGGCCTGTGCCTCTACCCTGGAGATGACTTCATGGGTTCATGCGAGGTCACCCGTGGCGACGTTAACGTCAACCTGGAGCCGAAGGACGTAAGTCAATTTGACACCCCCAAGTCGGTCGCAAGTCGCGCGATGTGAGAAGAGTATCAACTGACTAACCCATCTCCGATGCAGTTTCCCGATGGCGTGGTTGGGGCCGATACTGCTTGGTTCTTCTCCCCACCGCTCATCAAGCGAGGCTGCCGATGCACCTGCGACAACCGAGAGAACCCCCACGGCCACGGCGCCCACGTCATCACCGTCAACGAGTAGACGACCGGTATATGAGCTTGGGTGGTATATTAGCAGTGAATATTCTTTCCCAAATAGGATAGCTCTCGCGAGAGGTGTATTGCAATATTTTAGGAATACCTTCATTCATTTCGATCACTCGCTCTAGGGCAGCTCGCACGTTATACCCTTAATAACTGTAACCCAGTCACGATTGCCAGGCTGTACAACTTTTGCTCGACCAACTGTATTACAGCTTGTAATAACTTTGGATGTAGCAGCTATTCCCATTCCAAATCCAGTCTCATCAAAGTTGTAGACGTCTTCATCTAGTATGCCCCACGCCTGACGCGTCTGCTCAACACGACGGAACCACGCGTTAATTTTGACTGGATCCTTACATAGAGCTTGCTGTGAGTGGAATTTCCTATTCCATTTCGTCTAGAGCTCTGGCTGGTTGTTAATAAATCGAGATACCTAGTTTTGGCCAACAGGCTAAGGTGGAGGAACCTGGCCGCGTGCAGCCAGTAGCGTGTTCGCCATCCGTCGTACGTCAATTAGCTGTGGCGAAAAGCCTTGTTGGTTAAGGTCCAGTATCCATCGAATTAGAGACTGCTCTTCTGTAGGAAGTAGCTTTCGTTTAGTAGCGTTAGAGACTGCTCGAGGTAGCGCGCCAGCTAGTCGGCCTTGAAGCGTAGAATGAGGAGTATCGTACAGCGTAGCTGCCCTACGAACAGGTAAAGCTTTATCTTTTCGAACTGCAGCAGCTGCGAGAGCTATTCTGCCTTCTTCTGATGGTAATTGAGGCTGTCGCGTGGGCACCATGTTGAGTTGAACGCGTTGAGGCGCGTCAGTTTTGGTGTGGCGACCGGATGACTGGTGTGGCCGGTGGAACACGTTATGGCTATGTATACTTTAGTCAGCTTGCCAAGGCAAATCATACCAGCGCAACCCTCCGCTTCTCTACTCTCTTCCTCCCTTCCCTTTCGCAAAATTATCCCAACCACCAACCAGCGCCGACGGACCCGGGCATGCTCGAGCGCTACAAATGTCAAGATGGCACCGATCCTAAAGCCAACCTTTTATCCCGAAAACATACCTTTGGCCGTCTCTGCTTTCCGACCAGACGGCCAAGTCCCCGTTCTCAATCAGCAGCATTTCGATGGTGGACAGTGTCGCATCTTTAAGGTCGAGTTCTCGGACGGGGAGAGCTGGGCTGTGCGTATCCCCTTGCACCTACAGACCGATTCCCAGGATGCTATCATCAACGTTCTGCGCGACGAACAGGTCGTGCTTCAAGAGATTGGCAGGACTACCTTCGCCTGGGCTCCAAAACTCTATGGATCGAGCTTTAAATTCGACAACCCTGTTGGCTTCCCGTTCCTTGCCCTATCGTGGATCGAAGGCTCCCCTCTCACCTGGACTGCAGATTATCCACCAAGACCAGTTCGGGATAAGGTGCTCGCTCAAATCGCCGAGATACAGAGGTCTCTCATCGAGTGCACACAAGATAGCAATAGTATGTTCAGCTAGAACCGAGTCTTTTGTTCCAATCCGGATATATGTACTTACTGCTGCTCATCGTAGGGGGCCCCGCTACCAAGTACTTTTCGAGAGTTATAGATAATAAGATCACCCGTGTTCGCAATGGCCGCCTCCCCCACATAACCGAGCAGGACTGTCTCGATCAGAAAAGCCTTCTCTCTCGTGTCCTTCACCCTGAACTAGAGAATGCGCCCTTCGCCATAGATCATGGTGATCTGTCGCCGTTGAATATTCTGGTCGACTCGGACTACAATATCACCGGGTAAGCAGGCTTCCTTTAAGATTATCATCCCATCCCTCTCCCTAGGATGAAATCGTAAATTACTGACTTCTTCCCTACTAAGCGTCGTCGATTGGGGTTTCGCTTCAATGGTTCCCCTCCAGCTAGCCGGCCGCATGCCTCGCTTCCTCCAGCTATCCGAGCTCACCCTGCCTCCCGACGTAACACTCCAAGAAGACCGAAAGACCTACATCACCTCTCTCCAGTCTCAATCTTCAACGTCGCAAGTCGCATTTTGGATCTCGCTCATCCACTCGCCCGACGACGTTGACTTCCGCCATTGCTACCTGGAGTCACTCATCAGTAAGGGCATGCACTTCACACTAGCTCGTCTTGGATGGAAGCTGCCTAAGCGGGAGCGGTCCAAAGCAGCACATCGGGGCTCCTCTTAGTACGAGCGGCTACGCCAAGCTTTTTCGGCGTTCGTGTTTCACATGCCAGTCTATAGATAGAAGAGGAGCGTCAAGAAATTATAAATTAAAAGAGAATAGGTTAGCTTCTACTCCACGGCCTCGCTTCTTCTATAGTTTGTCTTGTCATCACCTCCAACCAACTTAAATTAGAACTAACCTGTGCATATAGGCCAATTCATCGGCAATGACTTGATCCCTTCAAATAGACATCTGAAGGGCATCGTTCCGGAATGCATCATTGATAAAGAGGTTGAGGTTTTCCTGAGTTTCATCCGGAGGATGCTATGCTGGCTCCCGGAGGAGCGGGCGACGGCTAAGGAGTTGCAGAATCATCCGTGGCTTGATCTTACCAGAGAATGAATGAGCAGGCAAATGGCTCAGTCAGGTGCCTATAGAATGTTAGTAGTCTGAAATTATTTTTCATGACTTCTATTTAAAACGTCCGCTAGACTGCGACTGGGCAAACGTTGTTACTTTGCGCATAGAGGTGTTCTGACCAACGTATGGAATTCTCGCACATGGCATACGTACCAGTACAATAGACATAGACACGGAACCAAATTTCAGGAAACAGGACAACCAAGTGAAATGTAAAAAGCTGACGTGACTTTGTTTGTAGCTTGCATATCCCAAAATGGGACGGGTTGGGGTAAATGACTAATCAAATCAAATCAAATCGCTCCGTGCAAGAGGGGTCGTCGTAAAAGACACGACAAAAGCGAGAAACTCAGATTTTTGAAACCACAAGACGACTATCATCCAAATACATCTGCCAGTGGCATTATTATGAACAGTTGGAAATACTTCTTGCGAGAAGAGGGCAAAGAAAGCCAAACGACAACAGATGGAGACCGCTTCGCCCTCAGCGCTTGCTATTCAGAGCATTTCTTCTCGGCTTCTTCGATGCACCTTGTCCAGTAAATGAGGTGTCAGGGGTTATATCTCCTGCGTCGGCAATGGCCGACTGACTGCCACGCTCCCCCGATAAAGACTCTGGCTCCGTGAATGATCGCGAGAGATGACGACTCTCTAAGTCTTGCGAAAGTCCAGATTCCTCTGGAAGCAGCGGGACTTCAAAGTCGAAATCGGAAGGGAGCTCGTCAATGATAGAGCGAATCCTGTCCAAGTGCTTTGGCATCCATATATCATAGATGTTCTTGGTGAATGTGTATGCCGACCACTTCTCTTTGCCGTCCAGTTCTGTGAAGTCAAACTTGCGGATGGGGTGACGATAAATGGTAGTGTCTTTTCCCTTGATTACAGGGTAGTGGCCATAGATTCTTACCGAAGCGTGGTCGTGAGAGATGGAGAAAGCCAGGATGTTCCGGTGAAGTTCATTCTCGCGCTTTACGAGCCGGAAAAGCTCAACGATAGCCCTGACCGCGAGAGTCATGCTGTGAGCATTCTGCCGGTCTGCGACATCAAGTGCTGCAGCACCGCATTTTACTTCGCACGTCAGGAACGGGAAGTACATATAGTACGTGGCCATAAAGAAAGACATGTCCATGATGTCGCCCAAAATGGGTTTTATTTTGGACAGTTGTTCTTCCGTGAACGCGGTTCGCTTGAATCCCACAGCATAGTCGGGCTGGGGACGAGGCCCAAGGAGGGGGATGGAATTATTCCAGCCTTCGTTGACACTTTCGGCTAGAACCTCCAGGGTCTTGGCGCCGAATGTAGCAAGTGTCTCCGCAGAAGGAACGATCAGTCGAGCAATATCTTGAATGACTCTGGCTTCATTTTTGTCTTGCAATTTACGGCAGGCCCTATCGAATACATCGTCACGAAACAAAGAGTCGTTCGGGACAGTCTGCTCCTTCTCGAGCAAGGTTCTGCAGAGGCTCTTGCTTGCATCCGTAATATCCAGTTCAGATTTGTCCATATAGCTGCCTTTGGTCTCAAGTAGAGTCCTATAACGCGGATCTTGGTATGGTGCACTCTTCTCCTCCCTCGGCTTTTGGTCGCTGGGCGTAGTGGAGCTAGCCGTGAGAGAGCCTTGCTCCGATCGTTTGCGGCGAAGGGAAGGGGTCGACTTCCTCCTTGCAAGCAGATGACTCATTGTGTTGTCCGGCTCAAAGTATTTCTTAGGCCAAGTTTGTTCCCTCCGCCAATAATCGATGGGATTGAGTGGCGACTCGTTGCCGCAAACCGATGCTCCTTCACCAGCCTGTGTCTCAACGGCGAAGTCTGTAGATGTCCGTAGTCGCTTTTGAAGGGGGGCGGTGTCGTCGACTGGATGTTCGACTTCACAGGTTCGCTTTCGATGTATGGATTGTGGAGCAGTCAACCGGCCCTACAGAAGCTTAGCTTGAGTTGATCCGTAGTGGAGCGGGACAAAATTGACATACTTCTCGACACAGAGTCTTGTTTGCTGAAAGAGAATGTTGGCGCTTGGTGTGCTCGCTACACTCCGGGTTCAGACGTGCGCTTCTACGGATAGGTCTCTGCGCTTTTGCTTTGCTGACACCTTGAGGATGTTTCCCTACTGACAAGTCAGCGGTGGGCATTTGGTTGTGGAATCAGCGAAAGGTCCACCTTTGTGTACAGACCGTTGCCGCCTGTCCTTTTGGGCAGCTAACTTTTCGCGATAACTGGCCATGTCGATTGGCAGTTGCGGGGGAAGAAAGATATCTTTATATTGCCGCCGTGTTTGAAGCTAGTGGAAGGATGCAGAAGGTGGAAACTTGGTCGAGTGGGGGGCTGGAAGGCCGAAGGCTTGGAGAATGCGAAGACTAACACCTGTTGGGCATAGCGTGAAAGGGTGCTTGGCAATGATGACTCATTTAGCCTCAGCCTCGAACGTCATCAGCAGCTTGAGAACACTTTCAACCTCATTGATGTTTAATTATAATATACGGCCTGTTGGCGCATAGAGGAGGATTACAGTCGTCATAAAATTAGGGTTGAAATAGTAACACAATCATCACGACTTTGCGACCGTGTCATAGCGGGTTGTTCTGGCCATGCTCTTGAATGCCATATATTTGGACTTGCAATTTCCCAAATGACGGACCACGTTACTAGTATTAGAGACTCTCCAGAACTTGATCCTATTCCAACTCGGGCAACCCTGACTTTGATGCCCACGGAAATTCTGTCATTCGATTTCCCGGTCCCTCAAGCAGTTACGGATGTATTTTCTGAGCACTAGATCCATTTGGATTCCAAGAGGCAGTTCACTGCGCTATGCTCTTGCCTATGGTAATTCTGACTGCCACACCAAGATTCCCTTTACGTGCGAGAAACGGTGTTCCCTCCAATCCTGATTGCCTCAGCAGTTCGAGTCTTCGCGTGACAGCACCGTGGAAGTAGTGTTATCGAAGCTGAGTTCATGCCTTGTGGTTAACTTCGTGTCCGACATTAATTGTTCGGTGCATGTCAGGCTCGCACAGTCCAATTCGGGCTCCTTCGTTCATCAAACCGTCTCTACGTGACTTTGGTTCGTTCGGTCAATCTGTGAAGGCCGCCCAATCTGCTTGTGCTCCATTGAAACCATGATTTAGCTCCATCCTCTTAAGTTGTGAGGTTCAGCTCCGTCCAATCACACCTAGTTGTCCTCCATTTCGTATGAATCCTTCGGCGTTGCTGGGTCTGAATAATGCCGTCATCAAGCAATCCAGTCCAGTACCGTAGCTCCGTCGGCCACGCTCGCATGAATTCGCCCCACTCAATCACTACCAGAGAGCAGAGCTGTCCAATCCTGTTGTTGCGTTTGTCGCCGATGCCACAACCGCCATCGCCGAGCCATGTTCGCATGAATTCTGCGCCGCTCTGCTAGCCCGTTGAGGCCAGCACTGTCTCACCATAGCTTAACTCCACCCTCTTGTGAAAGGCCGATGCCTCCAGTCGCAACCGTTTCTCTCTACTCAGGATAGATCCGTACGCTGATCACTCACCCTGGAGGAGCGCCGCCGTTCGTTGCATCCGGTCCTATAGCTATCCATCGATTGCGTTTGCATGAATTCGCCACACTCAATCAGCTTCCATATACCGGACGTGTCCAACCCTGCCCCAATATATGCTGTCCAGGTTGGGTTCACATGACCTGGCTCCAGGTCGGTCATGCCAGCGCAAGGGCATCCCTGTGTTATTCTTATCCGGAGCTCAACTCCACTCTGCGCCATCCTGCTGGCCCGTCGAGGCTGACAGTGTCTCGCCATAATTCAGCTCCGTCCGCGAAGGCCAGCGCTCTCCAATCGCAACTGTTGCTCTCTGCTTGATATGGATCCTCCACCGCTCGCTCAGCCCAAAGAAAACCTTGATTCGCTAACTCGCCGCTGTCCTTTGCCGACTACATGCATGGGCTTTGCCGTCGCTCGGCCGGAGGCGATCGCTCGCTCAGCTTTCGCGGCAGGTGGGCCGATGGCGGTCTTCTGTCCAGGGACTCGCCCTTGAGTCACTCGTAAGGACCGAGGGATTCAATTCTTGGCCAACAGTATCATTGGATTCACTTCGGCGTTAGAGCCCTTCTGCTTCGCGGTTGCGCCGGGCGCGAGATAGCGTAGGAAACGATCTGTGCTGAACTGTCCAGTCGTTAGTAGGAGAACCACGAGAGAACTGAACACCAACGATGAAAGTAAATGCAGTACAGTGGTCGCATGTTTTCGCTCTGTAATTTCCAGAATACCATCTATGCGGATGAGAAGTTGCGTTCACAAAGGATGGGGGCAGTTTCTGGGAACTTTTCGTGAGGTGTGGTCGATTTTGGTCACCCTTGCTCAGAGGATTCGCGATTGGGCAAGAACAGCCGGCTTCAAGGGGTCCGAAACAGCCCCCTGGCTCACGCTGCGCAGCCTCCGCTCAGTCCGCTAAGCCTTAACTCAGGTTCGCTCACGCTCGACTCAGGTTAAAGCGGCGGCTGCTCAGGTTGGCGGCTGTAACCAGGACCAGTTGTGTGAGAGAAGTTTGACTGTCTCTATAGGTATATAATAAAAATAAAGACTAAGGATTAATTACTACTAAAAAGCCTAGTATAAAAGGATAATAAAAAACTAATTAACTATTAAAGGAGAGAGTCTATCTTTTATACCTATAGTTAGAGTCTTCTTAGAGGCCTGAATGTAATTATTGGTATTCTTATTATATTCTCACGTTGCTATTGACACATTCTTGACATTGATATGTAGCAGTGAAGAATCTAGATTGTCGAAAACGAATGAAAAATGCTCCGAGACACTGGAAAAAGGAAGCGGGCAAGGCACAACCAGGTGATCTGATACGTATCATCCAGAACGACAGCCTACCCCAAGCCACGCAGTCCGCCACCATGATAGCCCAAAACTACCAAACTACTCTACCGCAGTAGCACATTGCACCTGACGTTGAAACGGCCATAAAAAGTACCACCGATGGTAACTTTCCCCGTGGCAAAGCCCCGCACACAACAGTGGCTTACGATTTACTTCCGCCATAGTTAGCCACCCGCGTGCCACAATGTACAACCCACTATCAAGTACCATACGCGGTACAGCGAACCGCGTCCATCCTGTAATTTATCCATTGGATTACTGTCCGGGTAGCCCTTGACCCAAGCTTCCTCAAGCCGGATCCTAGCAGCCTCCCGACACCACGGTACTTCCGACGCAAGCGTCTAGGAGACTGGAGCTAAAGACGCCATGCGCATGGGTTCCGCTATGTCGATCAGGTAAGCCGTTATGTCGTTCTTCGTCCTAGGTTTGTATGCGCCGTATCCGCTGTAGTTGTGTGTTGTGTGACATCGTCAAATGCCATATAGTGCGACTCGGTGCTATTGCGGCACTTGACGAGGAAGTAGTGTGAGGGTAATCGGAATCTGGAGGATACGGACCGATGGTCGCCTAGGATTGATGGTAGCATGGGTGGAGGAAGGAATATGTGGTACGAAGTGATATCGACGTGGGTAGCTGTATATATCCTGATGATACTCAGACGCGCTATTGAAGGACATTGTTGAAGTCAAAGAGTAGCATTGTTAGTGAAGGGCGAAGAAAAGAAGTACGAGACGAACATTGGAATAGCTTAGGTTTGATGCAGCCATGATGATTGAAGATCCATTTCAGCAAGGTAGTGACAGAAACAACATATGATCCTTGCCGCCTTGCTTGTAATACTGCTCCGTACACTGTTAATATCCGTCGTTATCCATCGTCGCCAATACTGACTCCTGGTGGGATCATTGGCGCCTTCTGTTCGTTCCACATACTGCTGTACATCTACATACACCCCCAGTCTACATGATGATCATATACAGTTCTCTTGTTACTCAATGACAGCTCATCGCCCAGTCTGCTGTCTGCTAATCTCATCCCTGAAGTGGTTGCGTCCCGGCGCAGGCTGAATATCATCGTTGCTAACAAGGCTACCCAGGCTATCTCCGCGAGTGTGACCGCCACGAGGTACGTCGTGATACTGAGGGCCTGTCTCCCTCTCTTCGAGCCTGACGGCGCCTTTCTTACCCAAGCCCAAACGCTGTCTCCTACTCTTTCCTGTGCCGTAGCCCCTCTTGCGACCCATGATGTTTCCGAGGCCAATGGTACGATTCTTGCGCATGCCGAACCACAGTCCAAAGACGACCAAGCAGACGAATCCGAAACTAACAGGAAGACCAATCATTAGGCCTTCCTTGTTGAATTTGGTGGGTGCAGACGGTGGGTAGTGTTCTACAGGCGCATTTTGAAGTGTAACCATTGGTCCATCATAAGCATCGAGCTTTGCGGAAGGATCGTTTAGTCTGAAGTTGAGGGCACGGAAGCTAAGGTTGTACATGGTGTAGCCTGTCAATGCATTAGAAGAGATCAGGTAATAAAGCGTGGCGAGAGATGAACCTTGAAGCCACTCCTTTTCCATCTTAACGGCGGCGTAGCCCAAATGATTGGGGATATTCTCGGAACTCCATGTTTCCACCTTGGTATCGTTGGCCCACTGGAGCTTGATCTGGACGGTTGAGTTGAGAGGGAAGAAGTCGGAGTTCCAAGTGGTGTAGTATGTCTTGCCAACGTAAAGAGTGGACTTATCGCTTGGCAGACAGAACGGCTTTGCGTTGGTATCGTGGCATACTGGAAACTCGGTGCTCAAAGGCGCCTCTCCGCTTCGAGTAAACGTAGCCGTGTTCGTAGTAGTGGGTGCATCGGTGGCCTTTGGGTCCCTGACTAGGGTCGTGGTAACAGTACCATCGCTCAGAGTCGTTGGAATGAGGGCGCCGGTGATTTGAGACTTGGTCGACGAAGACGAGCCATCAGTCTTGGTGGGCGACGACGAAGGTGAAGGCGTAGGCGTTCCTGAGCTAGCTGATGAAGTTACAGAGCTAGTAGTCTCTGTAGCGACTATGTCAGCATGCAAAGTCGCAAGCAGTGTAGGAGGTACGCAAGCTCACCTTGCCGCTTGGCGACGACTGGATTAGCAGCCACGCCGAGAAAGACATTCGAAACAGCGAGAAGCGCCGCGAAGCTGTCAAATCCAAATTGCATGGCGAGACAATGTACTTCGTATTCGTAGACTAATTAGATACTGCAGAACGGACGGAGAAGGGTTCAATGAGGACGATGGAGCAATTGCAATTGGCCTTTTCCACCGGACAGAAGAACAGAAGCTCCACGAAAGGCGAGACGAAAAGACTGGTTGTTTTGGTGCGGCATTTCGGCCAGCTAGGAGTCCAATGTCCAATCGGCGTCGAATAGGGGGTGATGATGGAGGTGAGTTCCATGGCCCAAGCTTCTTTTGGTTGGCCAATTTCAATTTCAGGATGGAAACAGTCCGTGCGTCACTTAGAGGAGATAGAGAGAGTGCCGGCCTAGTGTGGGTGAATGTTTACCATCGCGTTGCTGCCTTTCACCGTCGCGCTCCTCGTTGTTTGTTGACGTTATCGTCTGTTCTTCATCGTAGCCCACACTCTTCGCCCTTTGTCGGTATTTGTAGAGTACTCTGGTTTATGAGGCATCCGTCACGCCTTCACAACCCCGCCTTCGAGGAAGTTCGTCCGTTGCCATAGTCCCCACAATTTATTCGCCTGCGAACGGTGCGCCTCTAGACCCTGGTTCCGATACCTATCGTCTAACTACTGTGTACAGTGTCGACTCCGGTCCAGTCCTTCGTCTTCACCCTTCTCTCCTCAGCCTTCCTCAACCCTCCGACCATAACCGCAGCCATGCGCCCGACATCAGCGATCGTGCTCGCCTTTGCGGCATCAACCCTCGCCCAGGACCAGATCCCGCTCGTCGACAAGCTGAAAGGGTGGTTCTCGCAGGCTTCCGCCGCTGTCTCGTCGGCCGTGCCCTCTGCCCCCTCGCCTGTTGCGGCCACAAGCGCAAAGGTCGTCGAGTCGATTCAATACCCGCTGACTCTGGAGAACTGGAAGGAGACGCTCACAGTAGACCCCGCCGTCAGCGCGCCAACAACTCAAGATTGGCTAGTGTTTGTCACGGGAGGTAATGCGACGTGCTATGGTTTCTGTGGAAATGCGACAAGAGCCTGGAATGTATGCGAAACTTTTCTTCTGTAGCTTTGGAACTGGCAGCACATCTGCCTGGTCTACGACCGTACTCAACGTCCGCTAACATGACGACAGGCATCTCTCCCTCTGCTCGCCGCCAAGCCCAACCCGCCCAAATTCGCTGTCGTTGACTGTGATGCCGAGCCGATTCTGTGCAACTCGTGGTCTGTCGGCCCCCCTTCGCTGTATTACTTCCAGATCCCCAAGCCTCTTGCCGACCAGTCCGCCCCCGCAACCACCGTTCGCTACCAGCCGCTGAACCGCACTTTCACCACAGTAGAGACTATCAAGAAGCTCGTGCTCGACAATGGCTTCGAGCAGGTCGCGCCGTATGAAGGTTACTTCCACCCATTCAACGGTGAACTTCAACAGTACGGCTTGGCTATTCCGCTTGCCTATGCCATGTGGGGATTCAACAAGATGCCTTCGTGGTTGCCTATGATTCTGATCTCGTTCGTCAGCAGATCATTCATGTAAATTTCCGAATTGTAAGGATATAATCCCTATAGCAGTGGCTGACTCTTGTCAAGGAGCCGTCGCGCGGGTCCTGCACCCGGTGCCCCTCGTCCGCCGCAGTAAGCGTACAGTACGAGACCAATCGTCTGGCGACACTATCCATATGCCCATTTTGGGAACCTATAACTAGGCTTTTGGCACTTGACAGGCTACCCATTCTTTGCCTTCGGGCGCCACGTGCTTGCAGATATCCTACGCTTTTTCGGAGCAACTTCATTTTAGCTGGCTTCTCATCTGCGGGGGAACAATTCTTTGCGTGTAAACTTTGTTTTCCTAGGGACGGTTTTGATAGCTACTGTTTTGTAATTGGGTTGTGTTTGTGTGTTGATCACGGGCACGGCCACGGTGCAACAATGAGGATACGAAGGTCGTTCATTAGAGTAGAGCAGGAAAACGAATTTCTAGCAAAATGGAGATATCTGTTTCACTCGAACAAACAAATTGCAGTCATCTTTTGTCCATCATAGTGCATACATAGGTATAAATCCAGGCCAGCTGCGGGCTGTTGTGCATGGTCGATCGGCCGGCCAATTGGAGCGCAGCACTCGGCATCTCTCCGGCCCAGAAACTTCGAGATCTCACAAACGCATCCGGCTCGACAACGACATCCCCAAAGATCCTGCATTCGCCATGGTCAACATAGTAACACGCATGCGCGTGCTGCGCGAAGTAATATTTCAACCCCTATTTAAGAATTCTAACGACTCCATAATGCTAACAGTTGCCACAGAAGGTACGATTCCATTCTCCCACACCCCCCGAGAATGACCGTCCGCGCACGACACGACCATTTCAGCCCAATCGAGTGTTGCAGGTGGAGGACTAACAGAGGTGATAGCTGCTATGGATAAGGACTGGGCCAGGAGCTCTCATACTCCCCAAGGACGTGACAAAACTCAGCATGGAATTCAACATAAAGATAAACGGAGGACATCGAGGAGCCAGGTACGGACACCATGGCCCAAGGAATATTTACCCTCCCTCTCTACGCTCTTCCAATATATGTACAGAGGAATTGGCGCGAAAGGGGAAGATTCCGCCGAAGGAAAGCTAATAGGACCCCCAAGGAAATTCTGGCGCGAAATGCTCCCCCGAATAAAATATCGTAACCCATCTATCCCGATGCCGGTATTCAGGCACAGCGATAGAGACGGTCCCTCTCTACTTCACGTCTTCACAAAAACTCCTGACCCATCCGATTCTACACCGTCCAACACCGCCAACAAGGAAGCAACCCCGACACCCGAAACATCAACCCCAACACACACTATCGACATCAAGATGCTCAGCGAGTCTGCAATACTCGACCGGTTGATCGAGGCGACTGGGGCTACGGTCATTGAGACGACACCAGAGGAGTCGGAGCAGTTGGAGGAGGTCAAGCTGTTCAAAGAGAAGAGCGAGATTGACAGGGTGCAGGTAAGGGACAAGTTGATGAAGCAACGCAGGGAGGAAGAGATGTTGAGAATGGCGAGGGGTGACGCCGCTGCCGCCACGTAGTTGCGCGCATGCAAAAGCGACGTTGTATGATACTTGTATACAAGGGTGTATGTAGATGACGGAGTAGTAGGAACCTGTACATCATGCACATCATCCTAGCAGCCTCCAACGGGGAAATTTCCACATAAATCATAGAAATGACATACTTCGCAGACGAGCATACTGCGTATCGATTTCGCAACTAAGGGAGCACGGCCTGACTTCGAGTCCAGGCTTCGTTGTACTAGGGTATTACACCGGGCACAGCACAGGAGCTATTCCGGAGATCCAAGGGGACGGTATGGAGGCGCATGATAGTACGGAGTATTGTACTTGTATACACACTATCTATGCAGCGCAAACTTAATCTCTAGCACACCGACGAGGCAGGTCGCCAATTAAAAAGCAAGTAATCACCCAGCATCTTCGGAGTTATCAGCCAGTCAGACTTCCTACGGATATGTATGTGACGTTGACGGATACGATGTATACGTACCCCAGTAAACTGCGGCTAACTCGTCTGCATCTGCACCCCGCACAGCAGTATGTATTGTATGAGTATCATCGCGAACACCATCACGACATTGGTCACATCTGTTGCGCATGCGTAATTCTAGTGAAGGTTTATAGGTTGGACGAAGTCGGCTACCCACAGAGAATCCACTAGTGTTGAAGCTACGAAGGACTGTCTGGTAGCCAGTCGCTGGTCTAGGGAATCGATGCGTCTTTCGTGTGTCGTCTGTGAAACGTTGCTCTCACTCATGCGACTGCCCCACCGTTCCACCAGCTCGCAGCGCCTAGCACGAACACAACCACCATAGCATCGCTCACAACCGTGCTGTAGATGACACTGTACCTGCCAAAGACCCGGACGTACCCAGCATACGGTTCTGGTAGCATTTGTCCTATGCTACTCAGCATCCCGCTTCCTTGTAGCTGTCCTTTCTCGATGAAGTAGCGCGATGTCTGTAGAACGACCTCGAAGGTTGCGAAGAGGTAGAAGAAGTGTGCGAATGTGTCCTTCGGAGTGGAATCGAAGTTCCAGCCGTCCTTTAAAGTCTGGTCTTGGGACGAGCGAGCTAGCTTGGAACCAGTGAAGGGTGTTTGGACGACGATGTAGACGGCGAGAGCGAGAGAAAAGAGCGAGTGGACGAGACGCCACACCCAAGCAGAGGATTGCTCGGGAGAGGGTTCCTGGGCCGGCCCACCTTGCGCGGCAGAAAAAATGTTCGCGAGGCCAGGAGGCAAACCGGCCTGTGGATCGCCTCCCTGTTGTCCCTGCTGTCCAGGCATCCCGCCGCCCATCATCTGTTGCAGGAGTGACATCATAGGATCCTGGCCCTCTGGTATCTGGCCGGCGCCGAACGAAGGTGGTGTTTGGTTGCCATCGAAGGCGAAGGGTGAGGGAAGACGGGGTTGAGAAGACGGAGTGTAGTGATGTTGCGAAATGTCAATCTCTTCAGAATCGGGAGTAGCTGTGCCTGACGCTGTTGTTTGCGGCTGTGGTAGTGGAGGCTCTAAAGCATGCAAAATAAGCATTTGTTTGCAAACACAAAATACGAGACGAAGCTGGTCAACCGCAATAAGTAATCAGTAAGTCACATACTGGCTACGTCTTGGGCCACATCGCGATGAGTGCCGCCCTGTAGTTTAGTGATAGCCTGCAAGCGATCGACGTTTCCGCCTGCTCGCTTTTCTCTTCGCAGCCGGGCTTTCACCTGAGCTGGTGACTCGGACATGAGTGGAACGAGGTGGATAGTATTGACTGTCGCGGGGTTGTAAAGGTGGGGGTTGTCTACCTAGAACAAAAGGAATCATACCAGGTGTTTATATTTGAAATGGTTAGCCGTTGATGCCGTCACCCGCTAAGCCCGTTTCGATGGTCCCAATGCAGTCTAGTAGAATTTACCATTACACAGGTATCGACTAGACCTGTGCCCCTGCGCTATATCGCGTCCTTGCTTGTACTACTCACACATGTATGTATGTCCCGACAAGGTGCACAGCATGTATTCCTAGTAGCATGCTGTCCATATTTCTGATTCGGCTATCCATTGGAGCGGTCCGTCAACATCCCGCAAATCGCTCGTGTTGAGGCAGCAAGACAGAGGGAAGAAGAATGGAGCGAGAGTTTCTCAAAGCCCTTGGGGAATTGAGTCATGACGTTGGCTCTCCACAAACATAGTCTCAAAGTCTAGTCTCATGTCGTTCTGTTACTATACTGATGAAGGGGCTCGAAATTTTAGATTCTTCCACAAGTCGGGCGTCTTGCCGCCCACAGAGTTGTACAGCTGTTGTAGGCTAAGGCCTTCTTCGTTTATTTTTCCTGCGCCAAATACTCCTAACTAACGCCGTAACCTGTAACACGAGACCAGGGTAACAATCGACCAGCTGGATCCGTACCTTGGATCCGACTATACCGTTTTATCATTACTCTCTATGCATTGTACTTCACGCATTCAAGTGTCCCCATATCCTAGCGCACCGTATCAATAAGTATCAATGCCCTCGCTCTCTTGTCAGGCAACATATCTTTGATACGACATTTCCATTGCAACAATGGCTCTTCGTATCTCGCTGAGAACGTCCTTCGTCCAACTGGGGGGTTTTCGAAGATCGCCAATCCGATCAACAATCCATTTCCAGTCCAGAGCTTGGTCTACCGCAACGACGGAGGGGGATCGCTACTGGAATCACATACCTCGCTACTCGGATGTCCCTACAGAAAAATTCATCAGTTGGAACTGGCAGGTCGGAACGCTCTTGCTTTGAGCGTGCTTTACACAAGGCTAATCAAATATACAGAGTTCTAGTATCGTTGATACTAAAAAGCTGCCAAAGTTGCTAGAAGAAGTGCTTCCTGAGAAACTTGGGGTCTCACAGACCTTTCAGCATATTAAGACAAAGCATGACTTCATTCGAGAGGTGTATATGGGACTCGAAGAGGCTCCCATGAGTATCAGGTTGACCCCCCACGTCATCTCTCGCATCGATTGGAGCAATCCAGTCGATGATCCGCTTCGTCGACAATTTATTCCGATCAAGAGTGGCATCCTTCCTGACCATCCTCAGCTAACAATTGACTCTCTTAATGAGCAAGGAGATTGTGCTGTTGATGGCCTGATTCATCGCTACCCTGGAAAAGCCCTGTTTCTGCGTGCGTCTTACCATCCGTTGTCCACGCTTCGCCTTGTACACTAACACTAGCCCAGCAATATCTGTCTGTCCAGTATATTGTCGATTCTGTACTCGATCCTGGGCTGTCGGCGGTAACACAGCAATGATAGTAAGTGAATCAATCACCCCACCCCAGATTCTCAAAGCTGATAACCTCTGCGTGAAGAGCAAAGAGTCCCAGAAACCAATCTTGAAACGCTGGGAAAGGGTGTTTCAGCATATTGAGAGCGGCACCAGCCTCGAAGACATCGTAGTCTCCGGAGGGGACTCCTATCAGCTTTTGCCAGACCAGCTTCGACTGATTGGCGAGCGTCTACTCTCCATTCCACATGTTCGTCGATTCCGTATTGCATCGAAAGGCATTGCTGTCGCGCCAGGACGCATCATAGACAGACATGATGAATGGATCAATGAGGTATGTATGAAAGCTAGAGTGGCTGCGTTTATCCTTGTCCTACCTCTCCCGCCTTTCTTCTGACCTGTGCGCAGGTTATCAAATTGTCAAACCGCGGCCGACAGTTGGGCAAGCAAGTTTGTATTCACACGCATTTCAATCATCCAAACGAAATTACTTGGATCACACGGAAAGCAGCAGACTATTTGTTTTCCCAAGGAGTAATTGTCCGCAACCAGTCAGTACTACTAAAGGGCGTAAATGACGATCCTGAGACGATGAGTACACTCATAAAGTCACTGGCCAATCTCAATATACAGCCGGTACGTATGAAAACTTACTTTTGATCTCTCAGCCTCACTAATCCGACCCCACCCCAGTATTACGTATATCAATGCGATCTAGTACGTGGTGTCGAGGATCTGCGGACGCCTCTACGCACCATTCTGGACCTGGAGAAGCTCATTCGTGGCACGCTTACAGGATTCATGATACCCAACTTTGTCGTGGATCTTCCGGGCGGAGGCGGTAAGCGTCTGGCATGTACCCATGAGAAATATGACGAAGCGAATGGACTGTCTTACTGGCGAGCGCCTGGCCTTCCTGGCCAGAAGGGCAAGCAAATCTACACATACCATGACCCGTACCCAGAGACCAAGGTCCTCCATGAACGCCAACAAAAGCTAGTTGAGGAGACTACTGCACAGATGTATAAGCAATCAACAGAACAACCGCCAGTTGTCCGAGCTATTGGAGAGAGCAAGGGTATCATTCCCGACATAATGGAAGAGCCTAACGTACGCAGAGAGACTAGCGTACTAGACTGCAGTCCACTTCCAAAGATGAGTCAAGCATCGGTTGTAGCCAACGACCATCTCAGATCGGTGCGGAGCACTAGTGGCAACGCCACGAAAAAGGATATTAGATCCATTGCCGCTCAAGACAGCACAGAAGTGCCTATAGGGACTATCAGGGATGATAAAGAAACTTCTGCAGAAAGTAGGAGCGGTCAATCCATCGACACAGATAATGCCGTTCCAATGTATTACGAGGATACCCCCGACAAGCGAGCTGCATCGGCGAACTTCTAACATGTGGTCCAGCCCGTGGATTGGCTTTTTTGCTTTCTCTCGCTGCAAAAAGTTTACCTTCTTCCTGCATTTAGCGTGGCGATAGTTGGAGGCATGGCGCTGTTTCGCTATAGTCGTGAGTTGAACGACTGATTTCACGAGTTACGATCTCTTTCAACTACTCGCGAGTGTTTCTCCTCTCATGCGTCTGAACTGCCGATAACACCTATTGTTTTTTCTTTTCTTTTTTTCCCTTTGTTCATGTCTATTATTCATTCTGGGACATTAAATTGTTGGGGGGAAACCCCCTAGGGTGCGAGAACCTTCGTTGATGGGTCAGGATGTGCAGCACGCTGTTACGCGAGCTATTTTAGACTGGAAAAGGCACAAACAACCGGTGAAAGAAAAAGGAAGAAGACGGGCAAAGCAAAGAGAGGGAAACAGAAATAGCAAGGAAGAGGGACGAAAATGGGAGAGGAAAAGGAATGCACACGGGAAGGGAGCGGGATTGAAAACGGTAAAAGAGAAAGACGATGGAAAAAGGAAAATAAAGTGAACATCTCTACCGAGTATGTGCAATTGTTGATCGTATTCGAGACGCACGTTCGTTGAAGTCAACGCAACGTCTTCGTCATAGAGTCATTTATCAGCAGCCACTGGCCTTGACCGACTTTTCCTTCCATTCTTTCTCATCATCCAAAAGCATACTCCGTATGCCCATTTGCATATAGTTACTACCATATTTACTAATCCAGCTCATCGATGCATAACAACAATCATGAATTCGTTCCTCGGTGAACGGCAACTTCCGTTATAACAGAAAATCAATAGTCACGGAGTAGACTAACAGCATCTTCATATTCACAATATACAACTCCTACCGCGATGTTTGTGAATCAGCTGCTGACCAACATAAATTCACGACAGATCCAACGTAAGCATCGAGCACGGGTGAAAATGGCCCCCAACATGACGCACGGGTGACTGAGGCTCAACAAGCCCCGTACATCCTACCATGGTGCCATGTAAGCAACATGCTCGCGCAGATGCAGGGAGGCGCATAGTATCGATACGTCCACATTATGTATCGATCGGAGTGTCAAAGACAGGCATGGGAAGTGAGAAGGGTTAGTTGGAGGAGGTGAAGCGCCCGCTTCCTCCTACGCTGACATGTTCCTCCGTGCCACCCTCATACTCTACCTGCTACAACCCTCGTCATCAACCCCATACCCGCTGGCGCTTAATCTTCCCTTTATGCGGCTTAGACAATGCGTGTTTAGCGGTCTTTTGTGCTGGGTTGTATCGCACTGTGGCTTACGATATCGTGTTGCTAACACCAAGACATGATCCCTCTCGTGGGATAGTTCCCAAGTAGGAAATTATCTATCGGGCGGTGCGAAACACACGCCGGTTTCATCTAGGGCAGCTTTGGTATGTCGGTGGATCGTTTTCGTGCTTGTCGGCGGTATGTACTTGATTAATAAAGCTTAAGGAGAAGAGAAGAGAGTATAAAGAGTCAAGTCGGTCGTGGAGATGTGTGGGAATTACGACTCGAATCAATCTATGCCCAACAATACAAATCATCTGGCCCTCGATCATCGCCTCAAGACGGTAGCCCAACTTTCTCCACTCTCTATTTGAGTTCCCCGATCTTGTACGTTTAATACCCACTCACGCACCCACTATTCCACACCGTTCTTACAATACGCGATCCAGCCATCCCAGCTTCAACATACGCCAAGACAACACTTAACGACCAAATCGATATGTCGGATCCCAATGCTGCCGCTCTCTCCAGCGCTGTCGTCATCATCACGATGCCTAGTGGCTCGTAGCACATTCACCGGGATCATTCATTCAGAACGTGACACAGGTCGGATCCAACGAGATTTGAGTGGAAAGTTCAACGCGTCGAAAATAGGGTGTGCGATGAGAAGGGTAGATTAGACTAGTTTTCCGGGTGTGACGGAATGGGATAGGACAACGAAATAATTCGAAATGGGGCTCTGGGGAGTTTATTCGATGTCTGGGAATGGCTGGGATGAGAAATGGGGCGGTTTTTCTAGCATGCAATTAGTTTATATGCGCAATACGTGAACGTTTCTCGGTCCACTCTTCAGCCATGAGAATGTGATCGCTAGGATGGTGGGGAAAGGGGACGATTCATACTCACTTCCGTTGACTCCACAAAGCTTCAGAATATGCAGGACATGAGTACCCTTCCATCATGTCCCTCATCTCGTTTTCTTGTCCGGACCCGCAGTACCCCTGAGTTTCCACAGACCGAACTCCCTTGTGAAATACCAATCCAGCGTCCACCTAGGAAAGCAATTCCACACAACCCACACAATCCAACTCATTTTGCCCTCCCATACCCATCGTTTCTTCACGAACCACCTCTCAAACCATCTCTCATCACCCACGACCTCAGCCACACAATCTTTCGCATAGGCCTTCGTATTCATGCCTAAGATTTGCGCATGCTGCAACCTTCTCTGGTATTCTGTGGCCAGGGGTTGGTAGTATGAGCCGGGCGGCAGCTCGCGCTGCACGCGTGCAATATTAGATTTCACGCCGCCAGTGACGACAGTGAGGACGCGCACGCCGAGAGGGGCGAGCTCGACACGAAGGGTGTCCGAGTAGGCGTGTAGGGCAGCTTTGGACGCGCAGTAGGTGCTGCCGAAGACGTAGGGCATGAGGCCTGCCAGAGAACCGGTCTGCACAATCGTGCCCTTTGCTTCAATTAAGAGAGGCGCAAAGGTCTGACACATTTTCATAACAGCGAAGACGTTGGCTTCGAAAAGCTCGTGTATCTCGTGGTCTTCCACATCTAGTGCTGCAACAGTGTAATTTCGTCCCGCGTTGTTGTAAAGGATATCGAGTTTTCCGCCCGTAATTTTGTCGACTGATTCTCGGAGAGCTTTTATGGACTCGGTGGAGGTGAGTTCAAGGGGGAGATAGGTTATCTGCTTGTGCGGGGAGGTGTATTTGGATGGGTCCCGGACGGTAGCCAGGACATTGAAGTCTGGATTGAGGCCAATTGTTAGTACCAATTGGGCAAATGACTTGGAGAGAAGTGAACCTTTTGAAGCAAATTCGAGGGCGAGATAGTGGCCTATGCCTCCAGGAGTACATCTGCTGGCATTAGTACTTGTTCTCGTTCCAATCCGTTCAGAGAGTCGCGTACCCTGTGACGAGCGCGTACTTTCCGCGCCCAGTTGCCATATTTCGCTTCCGTCTATATTCAATGAGTCTGGTGAGTTGAGAAGGGGTAGTTGGATAGAAGTGGGCGCGTTCAGTCGTTCAACACTTCAGGTAGACTTGCATTCGGTGCTTGGAGAGCTTGCTTGCGTAGTTACTTACGCCGCCTCGGCTGTTAGTTCGTTACCTAGCGTTCGTGCCCCGCTCCACACACGTGAAAGAGGTCGCGCCCTATAACTACCAAGTACGACTACCTGAGTCGGCTTGCGCGGGACCAATAACATAACATATCTACCAGCCTCAATACGAAGTTTATAGGACGCCTTTCAGCTGAGATGCAAAGAAAAACGACCTGTCTGCTTTAAATTTACCCCTCTTCCTCAAAAGTGGCATTTCCTTCGTTGCCAATATAACTCCAATCTTCAAGACTCATATCCCTCTCCGCTGTCCTGAAGAACGAGCGTATTCTTGAAAGAGGAGGACTAGACCAAGGCAAAGACTGATCCATCATGTGTCCCCCAGCATGGATAACAAATAATATACCCATGCTCTTGCGCCCAAGTCTGCTCCTCATGACTGCTGTATACCGTACATTCTTCCCACCCCCTCTCCCTCTTCATAATGCTATATCTTCTAACAGCCATCCAGATTTCTTTATGACAGTTCTCGAAGTCATCTTCATAGATCGCAGTCCATCCCAGCTCTTCCGCCTAACGGACCTCCGCTACAGAGCCTTTGCCCGCCTCTGGACCTACAATGGCGAGGCTATGTCGGCCGAAATGCCCGGTCCTCTCGATAAACTGCTCTTGAAATCCTCAGGCATTGTGCTCGATGTCGGCCCTGGCTCTGGCGAACTTCTCAATCGCTTCAACAGCTCGAAAATCACGGCGATATATGGCGCTGAACCCGCCGCGGATCTGCATGGAGGACTACTAAAGAACGCACAGAAAGCTGGATTCGGCGATAAATATCACGCGCTACTTTGTGGTGGTGAGCCCGAGAGTCTAATTCCAGTGCTGCACAAAAGCGGCATTTTGAAAGCGAGTGGAACGGGTGGAACGGCGGAGGACGGCGTGTTTGACGAGATTTGTTGCTTGAGGGTGCTTTGCGGAGTGCCACACCCACAAGAGACGATCAGGGGTTTATACGCGTTACTGAAGCCTGGAGGCCGAATGGTGATCTGCGAACATGTTGTCAGCCCGTGGCGAACGAGAGGCAGTATATCGGTGAGAATCATGCAAGTTGTATACACAGCGCTAGGGTGGCCCTTCTTCCTTGGCGGGTGCGAGATGCAGAGAAACACTGTGCAATTTTTGCGGGATGCCGGACAGTGGGAAAAGTTTGATTTAGAGTATGTGGGAGAAAAGGATGTGGTTCCTTTCGTTGTAGGCGAGTTGGTAAAAAAGTTGTAACATGGACGATACAATTTTCGAAAAGGCAAGTAGGCTAAGTATATCAATTAAATGGTAGATCGAAAGTACTCTAAGTCATTACATCACCACTTCTTGGCTCCTTCGTGTAACTCTGGTGGTGGCTGAGTATTCCTGAGATACGAATTTTTATCCCGTTGCTCTTCATCGGTGAGTGGAGTCCCCCGTCTCCACATGTCAACTCTTTCCACACTAATAGCGTACATCTCAGATGGGAATAGTGTCGTGGTCGTTTGTAAAGAATTCGTAGAAGGACTTTCCAGTTCGTTTCGGATGAGTATGTTCGAATCAAGCTCTGAGGGATGGTGTTGAGACATTTGAGTTTGGGCTGAATAGTCAGGTATAGAAGGCGGTGGAGGTGGTGGAGGTGGGGGTTGTGGTGGCACTGGCGATGGCGGGCTAGACCTATGTTTTCTGATGCAAAAGAACGCCACTACAGCCACTGTTCCAACCAAAGCGATACCACCACCGACTCCGATGCCGATGAATGCACCGGTAGAAAGTAGGGGGTGCTTTACAACGGGGTGAGATGCCGAAGCTGATCCTGTAGGCAAGTGAGCACTGCTTGAGGAGATCGTTGGTATATTATTTGTTATAGTATTTGCGTAGAAAGTCAAGTCGGCGCGCTTTGAATCGATGCAAGAGAACCAGCGAAGTGTTGGGGTGCTGGACTGAATATATGTCTCCCACCGGCAGAACGGATGTTCACCTGTGCTTTAATAGATTAAGTCAGTGGCTTTGTGTGCAAAGAGAGGGTTAACTACTAACCACGTATAACATCGATCCGTTGAAGCACATGTACTCGTTGCCTTTTCATCTATACACTATTGTCAAGATTAGTTTTCCATTCCAACCTTTCAAACATTTGACCTACTGATTGGGTTGTGCCCGATGGGTTGTCGGGATCGTAACAATCCACAATACCCGTTGTTCCACGCACTGAAGTAATGCATTGACCCTATCACTTAGTATGCGTCTTTATTGACGGGAAAGTTCTCTCACATTATCGCAAACCCCTTGTTACTGTCAGTGTTCATGCACCAGTCTTCGCATATCCAGACTCACAGTATGGTGATGTTACCAGCGACCCGGCAGGTCCACAACAGAAGGCACCCTGCGCTAAGCAACTCACTCCGCATCTTCCGTATGGACAAGATTCCTGTCGTTTTGCTAGACCGTCTTGGACGCACTGTGTCGCCTGGGGAATAGGAGGTTGGGTAATCGGATGTTGCGTCTGGAAACTGAAACCTGTAGCAACTGGAGACTCGGTGAGAGTGAATAAAAGAATGAAAGAGTATATAGTGTTCACTGTAGTGGCTGCAAGACGAGGCAACTCCATCGGAACCGCTGTACCAAGCCCTATTACTCCTGCTACAAGGCCGCGCATATGTTCACATCCAGTCCAGTGGGTTATCACCAAACGACGTCCTTTCGTCGCCCTCACGAGAGATTTTATATGTGTTGTAGGCTTGAAAGCGACAATAAAGTTATAACTAGTGTTTAGAGGGGAGGAAGGCTAAAATAGCGGTGTTCACTCTGAAGCTGAGTTTAGCCAAGCAGCAAAGCGAAGCTGAGCATGATTCAATAGAACCTTTGACTCTTGATTGGAAGTCACATTTAGTACTACTGTAAATACGGCTCAGCTTCTACGACTAGACCTGTAGAAGACACAGCTCCAAGACGGAGGAAGCCGGTCGTCGTTTCATATTGCGGCCTCTCATCTGAAAAATGAATGCGGTGCTTGTATGAGTGGAAAGCTTGTGGTTCATACCCTACCTAATGCTGAAATCGTATCTTGTAGATGGGGGAGGCATGTATGAAGATAAATGTGACAATGCTGGTTGAGTAATTCATTGAAGGATAAGATTGAGTACGAAGTAGTCACATATACGAAATAGGTTCTTTGGTTACCACCACCTGTAGTCATATGCAAAGTCTATGTTCGAGGTCAGATAAAATGCAAGGGGGGAGAACAATTTGAAAACTGTCGTGAGGTGAAAGCCATGGAAAGCAAGTGCGACGTTGGAGGATCGCCTTAATTCTGTCATCGCTTAATGTTACATAGTTAACTTAGTACCGTCGTCACAAAAAGTGAGATCGGATATCTTTCGCATCCGGCGACGATGGAACCATCTCCGAAGACCATCAGCGAACGGTACCGGTGACTCTTTAGCCTCGACCGGCTCTTCGGTGGATACTAGAGATTGGGTAAACGTACGGACGAGAAGGGCCTGCGGATGTTTGCAGGGTACTTAGACGCATGAAATCGAATTCGACGTCATAATCAACAGTGCACTTTGCGCTTTTTGATATCAAGAGACCAAGTGGTTGCGTGTCAGACGATAAGCAGAACGCTTCTTCAATAGCGGTTACCGCTTGCTTAATACAAAATTAACCTGTTTAGTTCAATGCATCGATCTTCTGCTTGCAATACGCATGTCGCCAGCTTTGGATTCGCATGCAGCGAGGTTACCAGCTTTCGAAGTGTTCTGAGAACCGCCAGATCCGTCTATCTCGCATCGGATGGGCCATGTACAAACCCCAAGCTAACGACTGCGGACGTCCTTCCAAATACTTGACGCGAAACGTTCAACATGTTATCACCTGGCGCGTCATCTGGCACTGTTGGATAACCAGCAGAGGTTTACGCAGGGCTTGACAATACATCTTGAGGCTAGTATGCACGTAGTGATTATATAACTATCGTGTTCGTCCTTACATTTCGAACGAACGAACAGCTGTTGGGAGCACCGATAGTAATTAGTTAGCGTCCGCTTGGCTTGACCTGACAAAGCGATACAGTCCCTGTACCGCACATTGTCAGGGACGACGAAGGATCAGATAGACTTAGTATACGTAGGCTTTTTCGGCCTTTCGAAGATTTGCTACATAGATAATACACCGGTAGGTCGCCTTACATATGGGTTCCCATCCTCTCGGGAGTCAGCGCCTCGGCCGAGCGTACGAGTATACTGTTGCGGCCGAAGCATCCATGACGACGAAGCATTTAGATTTATTACGAACCTAGAATTTCCCTCTGTAGTGAGCTCGAAGCTACACACCAACTTTCAGAACGACTGGATCACGCATTACCTAGAGGTCTGTAGCTCTTAGTAAGTTCAGTAAGGCGGGGTCCAGTGTCTTTTACTCGACCCAACAGCATGTCCAACGCATGTGAGAGTATACTACTGCAATTAACAATATCAATAACTTTCGGGATGGTCCATCGCTTCTGGCGATTTGGAACAGCCTCAAAGCCTCCGTACTGCATACACCTGTGAAGTGCCTGGCTTCCGTAAGCATCAGGAGCAAATAGCGTTATCATAATGGAAATGAAGCAGGTAAAATACTCTATTGTATAGCTCATACCTAGAGAAAAGGTATATATTCGATGGAGCCGGTCCAGAAAGGCTGTTTGAAGAATCGCCGCCATCATCATCTCCATCATTAACACAGTGTTGACATCCTACCATTTCGCACCTTTAACATTATCTTCATCATTCTCTCAACATAAGTATAGAAGAAGTCTCGGCGCTTATCCCTCAACCACCACCATCTTTCCTCTGGGGAAATATAGGTGACATCGACCCGACCAATATAGCTGTAAGCTCTGATATCCAAATCCTTTACACCTCCACCGATGAAGCAGCATATTTTTCCACACCCAAGTCATGAATCAACAAGCTGACCGATCCGACAGGGTTCTTTCTGGCATCTAGCAGAGATCCATGGAGAGATTTTCAAGCTGGACATCGCAGGGACCAAGATGATTGTATGCAACTCCTATGACACCGTCAATGATCTCTGCGACTGGAGTCGATTCGAGAAGCCTGTCATGGGAGCTTTGAATCAAGTGAAGGGCACTGCTTCATGATGGCTTGTTCACGGCATATCCCGGAGAAGAAGTAAGTACCACCTCGCATTCTGACTCTCCCTCAACAATGCGATTTAACTGACATGTTTCTAGAATTGGGGCGTGGCACACAGAATCCTAATGCTCATGCTTGGACCCCTGGGTATCCGTAAGATGTGGGACGGGATGATGGATGTCGCATCCCAGATGCTATTGAGATGGGATCGCTTCGGGCCTTCCAACGAGATCCTCTGCAGTGATGAATTCACGAGGTAAACCCCCACATAAGCAATCCAGAAAAACTTAAAATCACTAACATGGTGACCAGATTAACCTTTGACATGATCGGCCTATGCGCCTTCGGATTCAGATTCAACAACTTCTACGCTGAACAACCGCACCCCTCCGTCACGCAAATGACAGAAGTCCTGATAGAGTGCGGAAAACGTGCTAATCGCCTTCCCATTGAAAATCGTCTCCGTATCTTCTCGGCCCAACATGCTGATGCCAATATCAAAGCCATGCACGATATCTGCGACGAGATTATTGCCGATCGGGTCAAGAATCCTCAGCCTGATAGCCAGGATTTGTTGAATCCTATGCTCTATGGCAAAGACCCCGAGACAGGGAAGTCCATGTCTAAGGAGAATGTGAGGTTCAATATGGCTACGTTCCTGGTAAGTAGCGGTAATGCATCTTTCTTCATCCGAAATGGCTAACTTCTGCCTTTTTCTATCGTAGGTGGCTGACCATGAAACGACTAGTGGAACGCTGGGATTCCTCTTCTACCACCTTCTCAAGAATCCCGAGAAGTACTTGAAGGTGCAGAAAGAAGTTGATGAGGTAGTCGGCAACGGTCCCTTGACCATCGATCATGTTTCCAAGCTGGTATATCTCAAATTTGCGATCTATGAAGGTATGTTTTTCATCTACGAAACACATATGACAATATGCTAATGTTTTTCTTTTCAGCACTTCGCTACATGGGGCCCATTTCCATAGGCGCCAAACACGCCGTCAAGCCTACATTGATCGCGGGAAAGTACCATGTCAAAGGGGACGAACTGATTTTCATGAACCTGAAGCCTTTCATGCATGACCCGAAAGTCTGGGGTGATGACGCAGACGAGTACAAACCAGAACGCTTCTTGAACGGCGGCTACGAGAGGCTTCCCCCGAATGCTTTCAAAGCTTTTGGAGACGGGCCGCGTGCCTGCATTGGTCGTGGCTTTGCGGAACAAGAAATGATCATCGTTGTTGCGTTGATCATGCAAAACTTCCAAGTCGAGATGGCCGATCCAAGTTACCAGTTATGTACGAATACTCTTTGATCTGCCCTGCGAGCATAGCTGATACTGCATATAGATACGAAAATGTCGTTGACACTCAAGCCGGGTAACTTCAAGATCAAAGTTCGCAGAAGGCCAGGTCGTAATCTCGTAGGCCTCAGCGGCGGACTGGCGTCACCTAGCCATGCTCGAGAGCAACGCGCCACCACCAACGGCGTGCCAAAGCAAGGTTTAAAGCCCTTGACCGTTCTCTATGGTTCTAAATCCGGTACATGCAAATATTATGCCGAAGATGTCGCGTCGGAAGCTCCTCGATTTGGATTCAAGGCTAGCGTTGACACCCTTGATTCTGCGACTGAACGAGTTCCCAAAGATCAACCAGTCCTTTTCGTTGCTCCATCATACGAAGGGAAGCCAGCTGACAACGCGAAGAAGTTCTGCGAATGGCTCCAGAAGACCGCATCGTCTGAGCAGCTTGAGGGTGTCGGTTACTCCGTCTTCGGCGTAGGGAACAGTGACTGGGTGCAAACCTTCCACCGCGTCCCGAGACTTATAGACGAAAAACTTCAGAAGCTGGGAGCAAAGGCTTTCACGGCTATGGGCTCGGTAGATGTCAAGTAAGATATCATGGGGCCATGGGAGTCGTGGAAGGAGGTCATGTGGAAGGACTTGCGGGAGTCGAGCGGGACTTCGGCGGAGATTGCGGGCGGAGAGCTTCAGGCTACAATCACGCCGCCTACATTCGCGTCCCAGCTTGGTGGCTCAGATATTGGGTACGGTGTTGTGAAAGTTAACAAAGAGTTGTGTGACGCCTCGGTCGGGCTACCGAAGAAGCACATGGAGATTGAACTTCCAGTTGGAAGTGCTTATCGTGCAGTAAGCACCCAAACCCCGAATCGTATACAAAATAACTGACAAGTCTCAGGGCGACTACATGGTCATACTCCCACTCAACCCCATAGAAACCGTCGAACGCATCACCCGCCGATTCAACCTATCCCCAGACGACACAACCATAACCAACACCAACAAAGCCTTCCTATCGCCCAACACCCCGACCTCAATCTTCGACCTCCTAATAACCAGCGTAGAACTCAACACCCCCATCTCCCAAAAACAACTCCAAACCCTCGCAACCCACACCACAGACCCCCACCACACCCCCCTCCTCAACCTAACCAAAGACCCAACCTACACCCAAACCATCCTAAAACCCCGCACCACAATCCTCGACATCCTAGAAGACTATCCAACCTGCACCCTCCCCTTCCCCCTCTACCTAGACATGCTCAAACCCCTCACCCCCCGCCAATATAGCATCTCCTCCTCCCCCCTAGCAAACACCACCTTCCAAACCACCACAACCGCCACCACCTCTCAGCCCCAACCCCAACTAACCGCCTCAATAACCTACGACATCCACACCGTGCCCTCCCTCTCCAACCACGGCCCCTTCCACGGCGCCGCCTCAACCCATCTCGCACGACAACCCCCCAACACCAAACTCCGCTGCTTCACCCGCCCCACAAACACAAACTTCCGCCTCCCCAAAGACCCCGCCACCCCCATCATAATGATCTGCGCCGGCTCGGCCTAGCCCCCATGCGCGCCTTCATCCAAGAACGCGCCACCATGAAAGCCGGACGCAAAACCACCACTACTTTCGGTCCCGCACTCCTCTACTTCGGATGCCGCGACTACCAGCGCGATTTCATCTATCGCGAGGAGCTGGAGCGGTGGGAGGCGGAGGGGGTGGTTTCGTTGCGGACGTGCTTTTCGAGGGCGGGGGTGCCGGGGGTGGAGGGGGATAGGTATGTTTATGAGAGGATGTGGGGGGAGAGGGGGGAGTTGGCTGGGTTGTTTGCGGAGGGGGCGAAGGTTTTTATGTGTGGGAGTGCGGCGAAGTTGGGGAGGAGTGTGGCGGATGTTTGTAAGAGGATTTGGTTGGAGAGACATGCGGGGGAGGGGGTGGGGGAGAGGGAGGCGGAGGAGTGGTTGGAGGGGGTTAAGGAGGATAGGTATGTTTGTGATACTTTTGAGTGAGGGTTGGGAGTTTTTTTTTTTTGGGGGGGGGGGGGGGGAAAGGTGGATGGATTTTGTGATATGGGAATAGTTGGATGCTAATATCTTCTTTTTTTTCCTCTTTCTGTTCTTTTTCTTTCGCATTGTATTTGTCGCAAGTTGACATATCTGACACTCTTCCACTAAACTCAGCATACAATCACACGTCACACATTCAACATCAAACAACCTAAAAAAAAAACTAACGACAATGGTATCTATTCTCAGCAAGCCAAAAAAAAAAAAAAAAAAAAACCATCCCCAACACAAATGAGCTCCCAAACGCCTCCACGTCATTACAGACGTTTACCTACAAACATCACCCCATTCTCCTCCAGCCCATCTACTGAGGACCAGACCACCCTTTACCCATCCCCGGTCCCTTTCTCCCCCTTGGACTCCTTCCCTTCTCTACTTTCATCGACCCGCCACCCCTCCCCTTTTGCACACCCAGCCCCTTTCTTTGTGCATTGAACCTTCCACCACCACCACCACCACCACCACCTCTAGCACCACCTCTTCCCATCCCACTCCCACTCCTCTGCTTCCTGATTTCCTTTTCATCATCCCCGCTATCATCAAGATCCATTTCATCATCACTAGCTGTTCTTTTGTTGCTGAACTTGAGTTTACCCTTTTGTCCACGCTGTGCGGCATCGCGGCCACGGATAGCATCGACATAAGCGTTGATGCCTGCTTCAAGAGAAGTGCCATCATTATCAACGTCCATAAGGGCATCGTCGTTGCCGTTAGATTTAGGCTTGGATTTCTTCGATGCCCGAGAGGAAGATTCGGCATCCGAATCGTCACCCCCAAGAATGAGTTTCCCGTCTTCGTTTCTGTTGACTGCAGTCTTTTTCTGTGGCACCTCGCGACGCCGCAGCGGTTTCGTTGTCGAGATATTGCCCAGTGCGCGTTTCGAAAGCAAATCCAGCGGTTCATCCTCATCTTCCATGATATACGTCTTCCCACCCTTTGCACCTCCCTTCCCAGCACGCTGCCTACTCTGACTCTTGATAAACTCATCTTCCGAATCACCCTCGTCGCTCTCTTCGCTATCGCTACCATACATAGCTTGATCGTACTCGCTTTCAAACTTACCCTTCGGTTTCTCCTTGTGTTCTTCGCCGTCTTCTTCAGCTTGCTGCTTCTTCTTCTTGCGCTGTTCACGTGTTTTGCGAATGTTGGTGATGAGCTTGCGGTCTTCGGCGGGACAGGCGCGTTCAATGTCTTCGATGCCAAATTTGCGGATCATGCGTTCGACGATGTGCTTCACCTTGGCTTTGAAGTGTGCTTTGTGTTCGTGGCTCCATACCAAGAGGTTGGGGAGGAGCGTTTTGAGACGTGGTCGGACTAGTGATTCGGGAAGGGAGATGATTTCGACTTTCACAAAGCCCAGCACACTTCGGACAATCTCTCGGTTAGGGTTCTGTAGGAAGATGTCCATGAGCTCTAAAAGGTTCTGTATCGTTGCCTCAGAGATCCTCGCGTGGAACTCATACAAGATACGAGTGACAGCGGTGATCGAAGCAGAAATCATGTGTGGAGTGGATGCTGCCAGACCGGCCGATACCATAGTGAAGTACTCCTCGAGTGAGGCTTCTACCGAAGGCGCATCTGCAGGAATATTCGGGATCTTGTTCTGTAGCACAGTGCCTCCCTGTGCCATCCTCTCACCCATTGCCACAAGCAAGTCGTAAGCTGTCTCCCGAGCCTTCTCATTGACCTCCTTGGCGCAGATGACCACTTCAGAGAGTATCGAAGGGATGAAGTGCAGATCTGATGCAGGAAGATGCTCAATAACTCGCGACAGAGCTAGCAGACGATCGCGTTTCGCTGGGCCGGTCACTTTGTCTGCACTCCCGAGCAGCAATTGTTGTAACTCGCCATTTCGCTCCTTCAGCGCGATCTTCCCTACTTCAGATTCCGATAGCCTTGGGATGAGCTTGTACGCCTTCTTCTGTAGTTGAGGGTCGTCGCTCTTGTTGATCATAACGGAGGCCATGCTGAATAGAGCGGTGTAACTCTCCCTTGGAAGGAAAAAGGCGATGGTGATGACAAGGTCCATAAGGGTGTGGCTCATCGGTGGCATCTTGTCGTTCTTGTCCTGCTTTTGTTTATCCGCTTGCGTCTGAGAACCCTCCTTGGGCAGTGTGGCTTCGAGGTTAGTACCGACACGCTCGAATGTTTCCATGAGCTCCTTCTCAGGAACAATGCTGAGATAGGCATTGATGGTCCTAAGAATCGTACCCCTATACTGAGGCAGAGTCTGGCTGTAAACATTGAACAGCACTGCGAGCATATTACTTGCAAACCCTGCCAGATGTTCCAGGTTGATCTTCGCCTGAGCCTTTGAAATTCGTGCCTGTGCAACCAAATCGTCCTCTTCACCGCTCAATTCGACAATAGCCTTGTTACTGTCAACCAGGTGCTGTAATGCGCGACAGATGTCCGTCCGCAAATCTGCTTGGCTGTAGAGAAGATTCGCTAACATTTCTGCGAAGCTTTGGTCAAAAGCCTCGACCAAATCTAGCGGTAGATCGCAGTATCCGGGCAAAATCGACCAAATCTGCTGCACCACAGTCTCGAAGACTTTGATCTCCATCGTCTTCTCCTTGTTTCCATGCTCAATGACCTTCTGAAACATGATCTCGCTAAGCGGTACCATCTCCGTACGGAAGTGTGCCAGCTTAGAGTTGTGGACCGAGTCACGTAGAAGAGGTAGCATCCATACCCTTCCCTGCTGTCCAGGTGGTGGTTTTGGCAAATTCAATGGTAGCACTTCGAGCACAACATCGGGACCCATGGCAGCAATTGCTCTCGAAATGACAGCATCCGCTTCTTTCTTTCCTCCAAATGTGTCATTACTCCTCAGCTCTCCCACAATCCTCACCACTGGCCTCAAGATCGGATCCGCGCGCCATCTCAGTGCCTCAAACATGGCAGACAACATGCTGAATACTTCCATCCATGCCGCCTGGTACTTGACGCTCAGCAAATCCTGTGCCGTCTTGGCCACCTTCTCCAGCGTCTTTTCGTCGAAAATCGAAGGCTCCAGGATAACGCTATCGGGTATGAGATTAACAATGAAAGAAATCAAACACTCGGAAGCAGAGATGCGGATATTGTGAGACGGCGATTCAAGAAAAGCGGCAACCATGTTGAAAAGTTCGGGTAGCTTTGTAAATGTGTCTTCAGGATCGATCTGGGCAGCAACCTCGTAACCGCGAGATATGACCGCTATCCACGGGGGAAGCAGCTGAGTGTCGTTCTTCGAAGGTTGAAGTTCGGAGATGACTTCGAGAAGACTGGGCAACTTCGCGGAGGAGACTTCGTCAGCCATGCCGGCAAAGATGACCTCGAAGATGTCGAAAGCAGCCATGGTGAGGTACTCGCTGCTCGACCTCGAGATATGAAGCAGCAACTCGCACAGGACATCTATCTTCCTGCTCGGCCAGCCACCAGACGTCGACGCAACCGTCTTGATCAAATGCAGCGCATGAATCAGCCCGGGTTCACCACCCTGCGCCTCTTTCTTTCCCTTGTGCTTCTTCGTCTTGCTCGTCGCGTCAGCAATATCCTTCAGCATCTTCAACGCCGTCTCAGCGCACATATCCGCAGCCGGATGGTCCAGCGACGGACTAGGTGGCGCATTGCCCAACACCTTTGCCAGCGCCTCTTGCGCCCTCTTCCTCACTTTCGGCCGCTGGTCCACGGCAATCTGCAGCAGACCCGCGACCGCCCTCCGAGGGCTAATTTGCGTCTGGGGAAGCTCCCAGGCCCGCGCATCCTGCACCACCAACAGCGACTCGAGACAGCCGATCGACGACCGGAGAATGGGCGCTTCTGCATCGGCGTGTGTGAGGGCCGGCGCAAGACTAGTGAGGATTTCGGAAAACTTGGAGCGGAGCAGCGGCGCGGGGACGTGGGGCGTAACCAGATCAAGAAGATATATGACCGACGTTGCAGTTTCTTTATTCGCTATGCCTTCGCTGGAGACCTGTCGTGATAGCAGAGACAAGAGTGCGGCGAAATAGGCGGTGGGTGTGAATTCCGAGCCCTGCTGCTTCAGCGTCTCTTCGATGGCGGAGAGCACCACAGCATTCTGGAGTGGAACAGATTAGCAGCCAAACAACGAAAGGCTGGAGGGAAAAGGCTGATTGCCTACCTGCTGCTGATTCTGAAGCTTCGGCGAGTCTCGCACTTTTCTCAGCCTCTCTTCAAGCGACATGTTGACGCTTGCTCGAATTCCTCGAATTCCGACTTGTTAGTGCTTCTCTCAAGCCGAGCAAAAAGTTCGCGCACAAAAGCATTTTGCCAGGGCGGTGAAGCCCCGCCGCGGCAATCGATAAGCCGGACAGCACGTGACATCAGAACTCCATACTCCGTACTCCAATACATCTACGGAGTATCTATTTAGATGTTTAGATATCGCACCACGCAAGCATCACATCCACACATGCAAAACGCACCAGAGAGAAACAACCCGCTCTTACAAAGAGCGATATAATGTAAATTTGCAGGGTATGATCAGCGACGAGAAACGAAGGTTAGGTATTCTTACACAAAACAGAAAAAAAGCCCTCATCCGTCGTGCCAAAAAGAAAATGTCGTCGGATCGACCGACCGACCGCCCGCCCGCCCTATGCCTCCAATACCGAGCACCGAGCAGCCCCCCTTTCCATTCGAGTCAAATCCTGTCCATATACAAAAGAACCAACGAGTTTAAAAAGTGTAGCTATGTGCAATATATTACGCGCCATCGGAATGCCGCTTCGAAGTGAAATACGGCAAGGTCAACGAAACGTCTCTTCTTCTCACTCCTCCTTCAGGGTATCATCAATGCCACGTCCTTTGAAGCTATTCTTACTCTTCTTCTTCCCCATGCTCATAAAACTGAGTCTTTTCTTCATCGTGCTCCCCATGCTCGTATGCGAAAAGCTCTTGTCGCTTTTCAAGCTCTTCAATGTTGGTGGACGATCATCGATGCTCTGACCGCGACTCTGTGCTTTTGTCAAGCTATGTTGGCTGGATATTTCTTTCGGGAAATGCGGCAACGCCTCCGGCGGCGGGGATGTAGGAAGAAAACTGAGGCTTAGACGGCTCTTTGAAGCATCCTTGCTGCGGCTGCGGGACGACGTTGTTGTCGACGCCGTATCGCCCGGCTCATCTGTAGCTTGCTTCCGTGCCTTCCGCTCCTTCTCCTCTTTCGACGTAGTGGTGCTGTCAGTCGTATTGGCCTTGTTGAATATTTTAAGGCTAAGTCGCTTCTTGTCCTGGCGTGTCGGACGCAGTTCTGGAACCGGTGAATTGACTCGCGTGCTGTTGACATAAGGGGTCACGTTGGGTGTTGGGCTGGCAACGCGTGCAGGAGATGCTGCAGCAGCAGCGAGCCAAGAGCCGGTCGGTGATCGTGTAACTGGTGGTAGGAGAGCTGGTGTGAGGTGAGCCAATTCGTCGCCAAATGCTAGTTCAAGACCTATATGCCCTTAGTATCGGTACTCTTATACATATCAATATAGCAACTTACGTTGCGAGAGGTCTGCTTTAGTGGCCTGTTGAGCAGGCCTAGTATACAATGCCAAACATCTGCGAATTGCCAAAGCATAATCTGTCAAAGCAACCTTGAGCGCGTTCTCCACCAAGCTCAGCTGGCGTGGCGTCTCAGTGTCATCCTCTGAATCAATCGATTGACGCCGTGGCGTCGGTAGCAGCTCATGGTATTTAGCGACGCTCGTGTCCTGGGTAGTGTCTACAGCGAACATGAGCTCCTGCGTAAGGGTTGTAAACACCGCGGTATCCTCTCCACCCGAAGCCTTGTGCTCAAGAGCTGTAAGTTCTACCGTCTTACGAGTTGTTCGTTCGATAGCCGTCTGAATCGGGGTAAGCGTCATAGTGCCAACAGAGACAATCTCACTCCTTCGAAGAATAGTAGGGAATGTCTCGGCTGTCGTATAGACCGTCTTCTCTACCGTGACCTCCCTCGCTTGCTCTTCGGGCGTGGTACGACGTGAAGCAGTCGTAAACATGGATGGCCGAGAGAGAAGATAATAGTCCCGAATTGATTGCGCCACGCGAGCGCGTTGGTAGACAGGATGTTTCAAGTCTTTTTGTGCACTGACGGGGAAGATCTGTATGTATTGGCCCTCAACATCCTGTTCCATCCCGCTGGTAAGAATCTGTGCCGCAGGGTGTTGCTGCTGTATGCGATCCGTGAAGGTAGCGAGTCGATCGTACGAAGTCCCCTCGAAGATGAATTGCCTGTCACGTAGACCTACTGGGAAACCCAGTCCTTGATACACAACGCGGAAGTACCTTGGGTTCGACCGCTCGCCCTTTGCAATGCTGGCATAGATCTTAGCCATGGCGTGTTGCGTTCTAGCCAATTTCGCAAAGTCGAAAACGTTGTGCTCGTATTGCGTGGCAAGCTCCAAGTACGTGCCCAAAGCGTTGTCCCAAGACTGGCCATTTTCATAATGTTCGATCATCTGAAAGTACAGTTGCTCTTTCCGTTCGAACGAAGTCTGCGCAGGGAAGTTGGGCTCCACCAAAGCATCAACAATCGTCGTAGGATCCCAATCATAGAGCTCAGCATGAAGCCGAAGAGCAAGCCCTGCTTCAGTAAAGTTTGACACGTCCGCTTGCAGCTGCACCAGCTGATGCACGTAACGGATATAGATATCCTCCTTTTGCATGTCTTTCAAAAACTCCATGAGATGTAAAGTGTCCATGATATGAAACACTTCACCTACGGCCTCCGTGCTGTGAACTGCCACGAGAAGGTCCAACAGCTCGTCGATAGTGGTAATAAGATCCTTAACCGCAGTAAGTAGTTCCTCGTCTGGATCCTGAGCTAGAGGTTCAAAGAGATCGATCAACTCCTGAATGAAATGTTTCTGCATGACAGCTTCCGTAAGATGCTTCGACTTGAAAAGGTGATCTAAACAATCAATCATCTCAGCCTGGATCAACGACAAGTCTTCGCTCAGAGTCCACTCGCTGACGATCATGGTCTGCAGCACTTCTGTCGCAACACTTCTCAAGCCCTCATGAACACTGAGGCATAATTCGACGATGGGAGCGACCAAGCCGGGAACATATTGTACTTGAAAGCCACCCATCTTCTCCAGCCCGTACTGCCTCTTGTCTTCCGGGCTGGTCTCCCATCCGATAGCTTCCCAGCTGCGTTGCAGAAGATCTGCACCTAGTTCACGAACATCTCCTGCAATCTTCCACACTGCTCGCCGCTTCTGCTCGGGGAATGTCTCCAAAGCTAGTGCATCGCTACCGACGAGTTTGAGTAGAACGTCGAAGAATGCGCGCCACAACTCGGTACGGAACTGATCGGCCTCGTCAGGGTGCGGAAGGAAGGAGTCTATCAAGATACCCGAGAGTTTCTCTAGCGTCCGCATGGTTGCCTTGTGGTGAAAGATGTGCACACTCAACCAAGAGCATGGGAATGCTTCACCATCCAGAATCGAAATGTACACCTGCAACGTTGAAAGCAAGAAGTGTGCAATATCATCCTTGGGCCAGTCCAGATGTATGAGTTGCGGAAGGCTTGACATGGCAGCCAGCACTGCAGAAATTTCGACAAGAGCCTCATCAAATGCTGTTTGGGTCGTTGTGGGGCGTGAGGGAAATGGATAAGATGTTGGGAAGAGAAGCGATAATGTCTTTTTCTTTGATCGCGGGGTTGCTTGAATAGCCCGATAAGAGTCAACCAACTTGGGTATGTATTCGCAAGCCTCTTGACCAAGCTCTTCCACTTGAGATGCAACTACAGAGCAGCAGAGCCGCACCTGCTCCTTCCACTGCTCAGTCACCGAGTCGACTTCGCCCCAATGAGGTGCAAGCCACTTGACAGTTTGCGCAAGAAGCAATCGTCGAACATCCGGCGCTTTGAAGATATCCAACTCAGAAAAGTGATGTATCAGCAGTAGCTTGTACAAAAGTAGTCTACCTTGGGCAGAAGAGCAAGCATGAATGAAGCTCGATGCCAGTTTCAGGATCTCCGTTGGAGACATCAAGGGAGCCAATTCTGGAAGCCAGGTGTGAAAGTGCTGAACAAGAATCGTCTTTGTACCAATAAGCACCGGAGAAGGATTACTCATTAGTAGCTCCAAGGACTTGAAGATTCCATGCAAGTCTTTGGTAAAGTTGGGTTGTCGAGTTGTGATTCCAATGCCCGCTTCCTTCTCTTTCTGCTGTTGCCGCGCGTTCATGATGAACTTCAGGATGTGTTTTCCTACCTTGAACGTGGCTCGCAAATGTCGTGACGACAGTGTGTCCGAGGGTGACGTCAAAAGTCGAGTGTAGCTTCGCATCAGACAAGCTGTCGCGAATGGATAATTAAATTTCGTCTCGGCATACTGGTCGACGAGTGGTCCCAGGTCGAATCGACGGTCGTGTACAATTCCCAAAACCACGACCACGGCGTTGAAAACCAAATCCTCATATTCGTCGCTCCCAGCGTACTCTACCAGTATCTCAAAAAGGGCAGAGAAGACTTCGCTCAGCAGCTTTACGATCTCAATTTCCGGGACATAGTTGAACTGTTTCAAGAGTTTGACCAAATCACCACCACTTCGGTCACGCCACTTCAACAATCCTAGCAAAGACGGTTCCTGAGAGTACTTGGTACTGCAAAGATATGTGTCCAAGACAAGACTTGCCGTGGGACCCATGACCTCTGCATCCTTCTTCTTTTTGTCGCTATATGGAAGGGCAAGGTACGCTCCTTTGCCAGCAATCACACTCGACGTATACTCGTCATAGCGGTATAGGCAGAGAGTCTTCTGGGAATCGCGCACAAACGCATCGTTTTCCCATAGAGGCATCCAGCACAGGGCGAAGGGAAATCCTGGGGCATCGGCAACGCTCATTACAATGTGCGACCCGGGCACATCTTCGGGCTCGATAGCCAGCCGAATTGTGAGATTCCACTTCTCACCTCTCTCAACGGCAGTGGTTCGCCACGCTGTATGTCCGGCGCTGTTTGTGGATGGATATATGCACCCTTCGATCCGCTCTCCATTGGCCTTGCGCACCTCTATCGTGAGTTGGATGTTGTTCATGGGACTCGTCGGTGTGAAAAGCATGGTGCCAGTTTTCGGGTGGGACAGATGACAGTATACGGGTATGGAGGCTTCCACCAGGGTGAGATAAATGTCGCTACGGGGTTTGGTCGGCGCTCCCGAGAATCCAATTTTTCGGGTCTGGCGAATGTTGTGCAGCAACGTCGGGGTCCTCTGTACAAGGTGCTCCGCATCCGGATCTGCAAAAGCCTTGATGTGAACCGATACGCGGCTGATCTGCGGATGCTTCCTGTACTTGCCATTGAGGCTTGGATATATTTCTTGAAGGATGTCGTCCCAGCCGGCTTCTTCCTCGGGCGGATCATCCTGTAATTTCGGTATGGACCAGAGTGACACGTTGAGCTCTGCTTCAGATTGAGTGCGCATGAGCTGGTCCACCTGTGCAACACCGAAGGCCACTGTCCTCTTCAATGTCTTCTGGTCTTTCGAGCCTGATCTCGTCTTCGTGGTGGCAGATTCCGGACGACTTTCCGGGCTCTTTCCCCGGCTCGAATCGATGCTTGTAGCCCGTATATCTTGAGAGTTGTTGGCGGAATGGTTCGCATCTTTTCGCTTCGACCCGAACATGGCACTACGCCTTGCACCCTTGAGGCTGCCGAATTGCGAAGGTTGGATTCCGGACAGACTCGATGCACTATTCTCCCTCGAAGACTTTTCTGTTGCTGGAAATAGGGTTGCCGGCTCATTGACGAGTAGTTTAAAGACAAGATATAAACTGGTCCCAGAACCCGCGCCTTCGCCGATATCCGTCGAGCTCAAATCCACGAACAACGACCTGAGCTTCTCGCTCTGAAGCGGCACAGGCGTGCCGTCGCGAGATGTAAGGTCGAAGGAATAAGCTTCGGATAACGGCTCCGGTTTTGCGCCAGGTGTTTTCAAGCACAGATGCATGTTTACCTGGGCGGCACCCTGTACCACGTCCCCCAACACTTGTTTGAGATTTACATAGAGATGGTGCAGCTTGTGGTCGTCGACGTGAGGAAGTGGCCGGCCGTCCAACAGACTCATCATAGACTGCAGCTTTGTGATTTCAATGACGGAGTCGTCACCAGTCAGGATCCGGCCGCGCTGCGAGGGACTGCGCACAATGACATCGCCGCACAACATCTTGTTCCCCGCGACTAGGTCCCAGACAGTAGCTTCGCGCACGCTTTCCAACTCCTTTGCTGTCAGGACCTTGTGCAACAGCTGTCGCCGCGCGGTATCCAATTGTGCGACTAGCATGGACATCTTGTCCAAGGCGCCGTATCTCCGTGCAAGCAAAAGCTCGTGCAGCTTCGTAGAGTGCCATTCCCGTAAGCAGGACGCAATCTCGTCGACCAATGGCTCCTGGGCTGATGTGGGCGTCTCATCGCCAATCTTGAGCATAGGCACAGGGGCAGGCGGTCGCGGTCGCGGGGCAGCGAGGTCGTTAGAGGCGGTGGATATGGGGGAGAGAGGCAGGGCGAGCTGCTGGAGGTGATCGGAGCGGGCAGCCCACTGTGAACCGTGGCTTCCGGAGCGCTTCTTGGTAGAGCGCCGGCGCGAGAGGGGGCGATTGGCGGGGGACGGGATGGCAGAGACGGAGTCAGAACTGGAGCCTCTTTTGAGATGCGAGGCAGATGGTGAGCCCTTTGTGCTTGTGCTCTCGGTCGGGGTAATGACACCGTTGGTGCCGTGCCCACCATGCCCGCCGTGTGCATCGTGGCCATCAGTCAGGCTCGGGGTGTTTTTGCCCTCGCCCAGCACCTCGCGCACCTCGACACAGCTCCGCGGGAAGATGCCTGAGAAGACGCGGGCCTCGAGCGTCTGTCCCTTGACGCTGGTCAGGCCCGCCAGCAGCGACGGCGGCGCAACCAGATAGCCACGGTACCACGAGCCATCCTTGCCGCCCTGCTCTATAATGTACAGCTCATCGCCAATCTCGAGAGGGAGGTCGGCGGGCGACGAGGGCTGGAAGGGATAGGTGCATACTGCGAATGCGATTCGCGGGAGTGGTCTCCAGCCAGGCATGGCACCAGACGTGAGGTGCTATCTGGGGATGTGTGGGCTCGGGAGCATCACGAGAAGACGCAGGGACGGACGGTAGCGAAAAGGCGTGAACGGTGGCGCGATTGAGCGATTGAGCAATTGTTCGGTTGTTCGGCTGTGCGGTTGTGCGGTTGTTATCCAAGTACCCCAAGGGGTGTGCGTGCCCAGCGAGGGCGGAGGCGGAGGTGCAAGCTAGGATCTATCTATGGGGGGGGAAAAGGGTAGAAGATGCCGCAACACCACCGGGAAACAATGCCAATAGAGGCGTCTAGCAGTGGACAGACGGGCGTATGGGCGTATATATGTGTGTATGTATGTATGTGCGTGTCCTTGTGTCTGTGGGTGTGTGCGTGCGAGGGCCGTTGGTTTTTCGGCGGTGATGGCTGAACAAGATGCGACAGGCGGCGTCCTCACATCGAAAAACACCACTTGGATACTTCTTCCTAACTACTAGCCCTAGGGACCTGCAGCTCCTCCTCGCACGGACACACTATACACACTGGACTTATCCTGTCTGACTGGTTGAGCAGCTTGGCCTGGTTGACCAGTCTCCCCCAGCATACCTCAGGGATTACGCTAGATGTCTTCTGCCCTACAAATCATACCCATTGCAGATACTCCGTACTTCGCACATACCGGCTGCTCTCGACTCATGCAGCGAAAATCCCATGTGGAGGCAGCACGACGCTCCAACCGCTCCTCCAGACAAACGGCCCGAGTCACGGGATGCTGTTTATAGGGTAGGGAACTGGCCAAAGGAAAATGAAACAATAGGTGCCCATCACGTTACAGAGAGATATCCACTTAATTAGATGGGTGGATGGCTCCTTGGCTCCTTGAATGTCACTGACGACGCCTCAAGAACAAGCATCTGTCAATTGTGATGACTGCTTGAAACATGACATTACACTTGCCCTTCTGCTGCCACTACAGTCCTGCGACACGTCCGCTTCCGCTGTCTCATCTATCCGTTCCCCGCCTTCTTATCCATCGCACATGCTCACGCACGTAGTCAAAGCCTGCACAAACCGGATTTGCTAGTGTACATGTCCGAGTAATAGCAAGTGTTGCCAATCATGCACCTGTGATGATGTGCATCTGTGATGATATCGCACATGTTCGGTGCTCTCACTCCACGTAGACGGACAATAGTGCGCCCCAGTGCATACGTCTAGCGATCTTCCGCGTCTCGCACAAGGCTGCTGCATGCACAGAGGACTCGCGTGGCGGAGACCGTTCGCAGAGAGTGCTTGTGTGTTGTTTAGGTGTTGTTGTGCTGATCATCTCGTCTCGAGTATATGCTTCAAGGATTTACCCACTGAAGCAGTCCAAAAACGAGCGCCGCATACGTCAGGAACCAAGCCCAAGTAAAGGCCGAGTTGGAACTTCCAGCAGATTTCGGAGCAGAGCCGCCTCCATTCGGCGCTCCACTGGTCCCGCTAGGCGAGGAAGAAGGGTTGCCCGGTCCAGCAGCACTACAGCAAGTCAGCATGCATTCCAGAGATGGACCAAATTCCTCCTAGTCAGTGGATAGAGAGAGACTTACTTGTTGGCTACTTGCTGCAACTTCAAGCTCGAAATAAGGTTGCATCGCGACGACTCCACCTTCGTCACCTCCTCCATCTGCACCACATTGCTATCATTGAACAACATCCTCTGATTCTTCTCCGTCTCAAACGTCTCCCACTTGGGCGAAACCTGTTTATCATCTCCAGTAAACTTTGCCGGATACTTGTTAGGATCGAACGAGCGAATAAAAGAGACCCAGTAGTTGTGCACAAACTGGCTCGACGCGCTCGTTCCACTTGCCCAAACAGACCCAAGTTCTTCGACGTGCAGCGCATTGCCAACATTCCATCGGTACTGCCACGTAGGTACAGAAGCATTTTCGGCATAAGTAGACGAGAAATTGAGACCAGGACAGTTATAGCGGATGTGTCCATAGATATCTGCCGCAAGGTTGCGCCACTGGGGAGAGTTGTTCGCATCTTTTGGCCCTGCCCAGATGGCCTGAACGGCGGCCTGGTCCTGGATATCCAAGCTAGGGAACTGATCAGAAATAAACGTATAGGCCTTCATGAGCGATGTTACGGATGTGCTTGTGAATCCCAGTCCTTCGTTGGTGGTATCCCCAATGATAGTAGGGACTTTAAGGAAGTGGTTGTTCTGAAACTCGTTGTAGGTGAAGTCTTTGACGAAGTCGTTGTCGAGCGTTGGGTTCCAGAAAAAGATGGGCGGGTTCTGTGCACCAGGGTAGGGTTTCCTGAGATCGCGCACCGCCTTCTGGAAAGTGACGGCATCCATAAAGACAAGGCAGTTGAAGTCGGAACAGCCCAGTTGCTTTATGAGAGCATCGTACTGCCACTGACTCTCATCGACGTTACGCATGGGGGGTGTTGCCGGTGATTCGGCAATTGCTCCATGAATGAGCTTGTCGTCCCGCCCTCCATAGGCAATCAATTGGTAAATAACCGAGCCTGCTCCCGCAGAAGCTCCTCCAAGAGTAACATGGTCGGGATCTCCTCCAAACTAGTTTGAGGTTAGCAAACTCGGTACATGGGATGTTATGGCATTGGAGAGCACGTACCTGAGCAATGTGAGCCTTCACCCACTTGAGCAACTGACGTTGATCTTTCAACCCGTTGTTCAAACTCAAAGTGTTGTTCTGCAAGAACTCCTTGCTCGCGAGGAAACCATACGGGCCGACTCGATAATTAAAGTTGACGACAACCATGTCGTCGCCCGACGTCTTGATCAGCTTGGTGCCATCGTAATTCGGATTGCTGTTAGTACCAAAGCCGCCCCCTTGAATAAAAACATAAACAGGCAATTTGCTCTTGGCGGTCGCGTTAGTGGGCGCAAAGACGTTGGCGAAGAGACAGTCCTCCGAAACTTGGGGATCGAGCTCCGTAGTGAGCTTTGTGTCGGTGCCAATGCATATGGCACCAAACTGGAGCATGTCAGTCTTATTCATGGATATTTTCGATTGGAAAACATACCTTTGTAGCGTTCTGAATACCCTCCATGGGAACTGGGTCTTGAGGTGCTGCAAACCGCATACCATCAATTCGTGACGGATTTCGAGCATACCGCATTCCCGCCCAAACGGAGATGCCATTACTGGACTGGTTCCCTCGGTATTTGGCATAGCCCAGATCGACAACTGAATCTACGGCCACGACGTACTGAACGCACGCGGCGAGCAGCAGGCCGAGGGCAGCGAGCATTGTCGAAGGAGTGCCGTTTATTGTTCGAAGGAAATCGCAAGGTAAAGTAAAGTGAAATGAAATAAAGACAAAATCGTCTACGTGTGTGTGTGTGTGAATGGAAAGCGCGTACACCGTGCAGATAAAAACAAACGGGAGAGTCAAGTTTACTCTAAAGTCGAAGAATAAATAGAAGGCATAACCCAGCGTGCTAATCACTACAATGCCATGACTCTTGAAGAAGGACAACGAACAGAATCTGCAACACAGTCAGTTATTCATAACTCAAACTAACATTCACAGCGTCAACACTCACATTTCTACAGATGGAGTGGGAACGAGAAGCCCCAGGTGTGGCAGGCTCCGGACTTTTTAACACAAGCCCTTCATCGTCTTACAAAAAAAGACTCACCTCACAACACCGAGAGTAAGAAGCTAAGCCTCTGGCCCCTGCACCCAAAAGAGAGCAGAACACAGTTTAGCACCCAAACCCGTCGCAGAGGAAAAGGGTTTGGTGTCTAGACCATGAATGCCGATACTGGGCCTTGATTGGACGGCACCCCTTTTTCAACAACGCCATGTCCGTGTCTGTGACAGCTGGGGGCGGAGCAGCTGACAGTAGATATACGCAATTCCGCCTTCAAACGTCAAAGTCTCGCCGAGCGAGCTAAACGAAATCCAGAAGCAAAAAGAAACAAAAGAAACATCACCACGCTCCGGATGCGATGTTGAATAGAGATTAGGCACAGACGAGCTCAGAGCAGAATATCACCATCAGGAATGGGAAAAGAAATACGGGTCGTCACCGCATCTACATAGTACAGGAACCCCCCCGTATTCCTGACATTCGGAGACAAGGTGATCTCCTGTTGTGCAAGGACAAGGGTCGCTCTCGTTAAAGAACGGGCGCTATGGGGAGATCCACGGCCAAAAAATCTATTAATGTGGGGTTTTGTGCGGAAATGCGCCGACTGCTGTCCAGACCCTTGGCGTAGCTATTTGCAAGTGAGGCTGACGGCGGAATCAGTCCCAAGGGTCGGCATGTAAACGGCGTGCTCATATTCCATAGATAGACTTGGTACGATCTATGTAAGTGTTTGATTCTGCCGACATTCCACGGTACATGGATACCTTTATGCATGTAGGCGAGACCTGCTTTTCGAGAAGCTCTTTCGTGCACAACGTTCAAGGGTTAGCTATACTGGGCACCTGAGTAACGGGTTGGTTGGTTGGTCACAATCAGCCGTCCTGCAAAGGCTGAAATGTTAGCGTCCCTCGTTGGTGTGTTTCGGTGCCCGCACAGCTACCCAGCAAAATGGTAGCAAGGCAAAGCCTTCGTCAACCCGCCTACTATCTATTTGGAGATTCAGACGATCTGTCTTCGACTGGTGTTTCGGCTTTACGTTCAACGCCGAGTACTCCATACGAGCCCAAACCTTCAACGGCGTGCATGGACCCCCTTTGTTTGCTGTGCCTTTCTTTTCCCACGCCGTACTTCGTAGATACGGAGTACTGGACTGTGCATCATTTGCCGATATTGCCCCAGCGCCCGGCACGGGAAGTCACTAGCTGAAGGGCGGTTGCGAAGTTACTCGTGTCATGCTGACAGTTTCTGCTGGCAGTTTTCATGCATGAACTTTGGGGCTGAGACCACGTGCATGAGTGTACCGGGTAGGACGCAGGACTTCAGGCTTCTAGTGTGCTTACTTAAGTGGTAAATGCTTCAACTCGTCTTAGAGCTGTCAACTTTGAGCGGCATGTCGAGAATAGTGCTGGGCTGACAAAGAAAGATGCACTCCGTATGCATCACACGAGGCACCAATCGTACAAATCCTTTACGTATCGTGTGTATGTGCTCGATTGGTGTTCTACCATCTAGCACTATTATTACACATCATATCCCTCCTCCCAATGCGATCGACAACCAGTAACAACCCTTCTCTCCAACCTTCATACTGCTCCGCCTAGAAATCTGTCACCCTCCCATTAAAACTCCAATCCCCCGCACTCCCCCACCTCAACGGCTCATTCTTCGGTCCCCCAACCTCCCCCGTCTGAGGATTAACATCGCCCTCAAATTCTGGCGGCGCCCCCCTCCGCATATTCGGATGAACTTCCTCCCCCTCTCTAATCTGCGCACCTCCCTCTATTTTGACCTCGCCGACCCCTTCTGCCAACGAGTCCGGACTCTGGTTTATCCGCATCCGTACATCTGATGCTGATCCTGTAGATGATGTAGGCGTAGGTGACTCAGCACGTGGCGTACTGAATGCGCCGGTACTTTGTTTCTGTAGTTTCTCGAAGATTTCCTGTTCTTCTTTGGGGAGACGCGGGGGCGCAGGACCGCTCACGAAGGGAGATGTTGCGTGTGGCGATGTAGTGGTGAAGGCGCGGGAGGCGGGTGTGCGGCGGGAGAGGTGGCGTGGGAGGCGGAGGAACAGTGTGCGCTGCATTGCGGCGAGACGGGGCAAATGTGGCGCGTCGATGATGAATCTTGTGGTGTCTCAACTTGTGCTTCGGGCTTTGGAGGCTTCAAGAAGTGGTTGTGGTTTTTTTTTTGGAGGTGAAAAGGCGGAGCTATGAAGAGTGGATGATGTGAGTCCAGATTGTTGAGCCGCGGTCCAGCTGACCAATCGGAGTGGCGACGGGGGTGCTGTCAACGTCAACTACTCCTCAATGTACAATACAATCTCAAGTCCATTGACATATGCAAACATGCATTTAACAGTGGGCACCATTTAAAGGCTTCTTGGTATTGATAAGAAATATTGCTTATACCTAATCTTCATAAAAGCCATAGTTGAGGTGTACGCCATATGCTCTTGAAAGCATCTGAGCGTTCCTACACTTCGACCGTCAACGTCCTAAAGTATACCCTCTCTGATTATATACGGACCAACGCCCATCACCTGGATGTGTTTCTCCCACTCATTCGTTAAAAGCAGGTTTCTCACCCAGTTCACCCCTACATCTTCTCTGCCAACACCATCGGGCCACCAACCTCATCCCTCTTCCCCTTCCCCTCCAAAACCTCGACAATTCCCAATGCAAATTCCAACGCCGTTCCAGGACCCCGACTCGTAATCACCATCTTTCCTTCATCTACCACAACCCTCTCTTCACTATACTCCCAACCACCATCCTTCTCTACCTGTTCCCTCACGCTCGGATGACTAGTGACCCTGGCTTTCTCGCCGCCGTGTTTCTTCTGGGCGGCAACAAGTGCCGTTGTACCTGCACATATGGCTGCAACCCATTTGCCTGCTTTCTGGAACTCGTAGATGAGCTCAAGGACGGCATCAGTGGTACTGAAGGTTTTGGCACCGGGCGCGCCGCCGGGGATAATGAGGATGTCGTAGGCTGAGTGCGCGGTTTGGGAGGGGAGTGAGAGGAAGGTAGGGTGGTCGGGGATAATGCGGATGTTGCGGGACATGCTGTATAGATGCATTAATTTGAATTCGATTTCAATGTTTCGTAAGCTGGAGATTCACTTACTGGGCATAACTCTCTTTGAGCTGGACGCCGACTGAAACGACTTCGAAGCCCGCCCGCGTCAATACTATCGATACAGTGTCAGTTATCCTCTCGCTGACCCCTCTCTCTCTCTCTTTTCACGCCCTTCGTACTACAAGCCACTCAAAAACAAAGCAAAAGCACACTCACCATCATAAGGCGTAACAAACTCAATCTCCTCAGACCCATCCGCAACCAACATCAGCGCCTTCGGCATCTTTCCAAACGTAGTATCCGTCCAAACGTAGTATCTCCAGTGCCCGAACCACGTTAAATACCTTCGCTCGTCCCACTATGTACAAGCGAGATCCAAACACAAGAAATTAGTGAACAAGATCCAAGCTCTCCAAGAGTGCGCAAAGTGTATGCGTCTGTGTCGTTTGCTCACACGCAGAAGTACAAAGAAGTGACGTCGGCCCAGGACTCAGGTGTATTGTGGTACGATTGCCCCACAGTGGGGGGGCGCAGTTACCCGCCCAACGGCTGGTGGACAATGACGAATCGGAAGGAATGAGCCGTAGTATTCGTCACGGCTCGCCAGTCTGCCCAGCAGCTGAAAACTTGGTCGAACATTGCAATTGCCTTGAATCAATTATCTAGTGTATGTGTACAACTAACTACTTAGGTAGGTTGGTTTCGTGGCAAGAACGGCAACGTTACGTGGGGGAGGGATGATCCGGATCAGAAGTCAAGATGACTGTAGTCTACAACCATTGAAGTCGGAGGTAGAAGATATATCACAAGCGATGATTAGGGGTAGTGTAAGGATTATTCAAGGTCGTTCAAGTGTATCTGTATTCGTTGTAACTCGCTCAAAACTCATCAAAAGGTATCACTTCCAAGTTCCCGTGCAGCTAGTCCTCCAATCTATATACTGGCGTCATGAACGCCAACCACTCCTTGCTGATCATAAATTAAGGCAACACCTGACAGTACGAATACCAAAAAGTACCAAGTGGTGTAAATGCACAAGCACCTGCACTCACATCATGCGCACACCACCCTCCAAATCAAAACAGGGGAATCGCTCATAAAGCTCATGAAGGTTGTGGAAAAGATTACATACAACGATATAAGCTGGACGGAAAACAGATCGGAGTCGCATGGCCATCATACAGAAAAAAGCCTCTTCTGTCGCTGACGAGTCCCAGATTAAAGTCGTTGCACAGGTCAATGGAGCGCCTGCCTCCTCCATTTAGCTGGCAATCGTTCCAAGTATGTTGCAGTACGAAACAGATATACGCCCTCCATGTCTAAACCATTGTTGCGGAACGCGGATCGCAAATACTGAGGTGTCGAAAAAAAAACGATAAACGAATGAGAGATTCGTGATTAAGGTTGAAAAGTTGAGAGTTCGTTAAGGCTCCGGAAACTCATAATAAGAGGAATGCCTGGACCAGAAGCCGCAAATCATATCCGAGATTAGACTAGACATGTAGCCCAAGAATATGCTCTGGTGGAAATGCCTTTTCCAAATGACTCTAATCGTCGCTATTAGGACAAGGACTTCTGCACTAAGACTTGTAGTCGCAGCATCCATATTGCTCGATATAAGTCATGCCTCTCTAGCAATACTGTAATGCAGGGCGACGGAGCATCTCGAAGACTCAAAGAGACATTGTGAGCCATTCCCATTCTTGCGGACCGGAGTTGGAAAGACCCTGTCCCATAGCACCCATCGGCAAACTTCCCAAATTCTGGGTTGAGATTGCATTGGTACCAATAACAGATTCTTTCCTCCTTGCAGCTGTAGGTGCTTTGCCGCTTGTGTCATCTGCATCCATCATCTCCAGATCCGGCGCACCGGCTTTGCTGTGTCTTCGGGTTCTTTTCGGCGCTACAGCGACGTTGCGGTTTTGTGTCGTACCTGACGTGTTGGTGGGTTGGGGCTTTGGCGGGCCGGGCGCAATCGGAACCACACCGCCAGTCTTGACGGTAGGCGCGGATGACGAGGGATTTGCGATGACACCAGTTCCTACTGAGCCTGTAGATTTGGGTGACTCAGAATCAGCTCCCTTGCCAGATGTTGGTGTTGTGACAGGAGTTTGGGCCAACGAGTTCTTGCGAGAGGATTTCTTCGAGGTTCGAGACGATGTTCCGCCAACCGGCACAGAGTTGCCGCTTCCGCGATTGCGCTTCTTGATGACATCTGTCTTGAGAGACAACGGCCGAACTACGCCGTGTAGCTTCAGGAATAGACCGCACGCATTGCACAGAGGATGGCCTTCGGGGTTGCGACGCCACAACGGTGTAGTTTGCGTGAAGCAATTCGTACAAGTCGTGGGAACATTACCCTGCTCGCCCTGCTTCGTACCGCCAGGACTCTGAGGACGGGACGGAGCTGCTGAGTTAAAGCCGGACCCTGGGGGGGAATTGGGTCCGGACTGCGGCATCCCATGTATTTGATGAGCCAAGGCTGCTGCATTCGGCGTGGAGCTGGTGCGGGGTATCTTCTGGCGTCGAGGATCATTCCCACGGTTTCGTATGTCGCTCACTGATGCGGCAGAGCCATGAGCGCGCCCAAGACTGCCCGCTGGACTCCAGTGTTCTTGAGGTGAGGGAACCATTTCAGTTGTTCCTATCGTGACCGTCTTTCGTGGAGGACCGGCAGGATACCGTGCGGGCATAGGATTGAATTGGTTGGATAAGTTTGTCTCCCATTGGAATGACGAGTTGAAGTCAAGCGATGCATCATCCATTGGTGAGAAGTCGGTCTGAGCTGGCATGGTCCGGTCTGGGAATGCGCCGCCATCCTCGTCCTCGGCGTCAGAGTCGGCACCGAATGTGAACATGCTCTCGTGTCGTGAAATCTGCATATTGTCTTGTCGTAACGGGAGGTTATGGTGCAGCACCTGAGAAGGCTCGACGTGGCCTTGTTGGCCAAATGCAGGTGCCGGGTAGGACGCAGAGGCGCTGATGCCGGTGGCGGCGCTGAACATGGAATCGCCATTGCTGCCCGGGTTGAAAATGTACTGCGGCTGCATGGAAGAGGAGAGGTTGGAAGGCTGGCGGGGCCCAAATCCACGGCTTGAAGTAGTCCCGCGGATATCCATGCCGTTGCGATCGAAGTACATGTTGTTGTTGTCTTCGTTGATAGGCTGCGGCGTCGATGCGGTCGAAGGAAAAGCGGAGCTAGGCGGGGAGTAGTAGTCGGTGGAGTTGAGAGAAGAGGTCATGGAATTAGGGTTGTAGAGGTTGCTGTACGAAGACGTGTTGTGCATCATGGGCGAGCCAATGGGCGAGAAGCCAAAGTTTTGCTGGAAAGGGCCGGCGGAGTTGATGATGGGGTCCTCGTGGAGTTGGAATGTGTCTATAGAGAAGGGCACCTGGGGGTGGGGGGTGAAGCTGGGCGGCTGCATCGGGTGGTCAAGCGAGTATTGATGGAGGGCCGCGTCGTCCTCGGGGTTGCTCGGCATCATGGTGCTGTTCACGGGAGGGACTTGAGGAGAGGCCTCTGCACGCCGCTTGGGCGGCTGATAAGAGATTAGCTGTGGGATGAGGGCAGTTGGGCGGGAGATAAGAAACTCACTCGTCGCTCGTCGATGCTGGTTTTTCGAACGTGTCTTCGGACATACCCAAATTCATTCTCTCGGTTGACAACAGGAGGGACGGAGGGGGCAGAGGCGCAGGCGAGCGAGAGGTTGTGGTCGTGGGATTGATTAGCCTTCCTTATCGGTATCGCTGGGGGGGTTGCATTAGACGGCGGCCTCATCTCATTCGACGGCGATGAAGATAGTCCTGCTGGCGACCCGACCGACGAAGGCAGTATAAAGTCATCCAGATTCATCGCGTCGCTGTTCGGCAGCTGGGGTTGTGCCTGTGCCTGTGCCTGTGCATGTATGTCTGTACTTGACCGCTGGTCCACCGACTTTCTCAATTGTGCAATACCGCTCGGAGCGCTCTTCAGGGCCGGCCTCGCGGGCGCAGCCATGGACGGGGGGGATTGCGACTCTTCTTGTCTGCAAGGAACGGCCGTCAGCAATTGTCAGTGAGGTTGCAAGAGGCGCGCGACGCTGGGACGGGCGGTGCGGTTGCACGAATGGCGTGTCTCTTACATTTGATTGCGACTTGCGCGCTCTCGCCTCAGGTTCATGGCCATCATCCGCCAGGTGAGATTCGACATGCGCTCGCTGTTGGGGAGCTGCGTCTTCGCCTTAGAGTACAGTTTCCACACCTGGGTCGCCAGCGGGTCGCTCTGCTGCATTTCCTCGAGCGAGTCCATGCCGGCGCCGGCTGCATCGTTCTTGAAACTGGGGAATATCGACGAGTTCGCGAGCACGCCCTGCCGGGCCGCTGCCGACGGAAGCGAGTCTTGATGGCGCTCCAGATTGGCGGTTTGCTGCTGTTGCGGGAGTTGCTGCTCGAGCGAAGCGTTGGGTGACGAGCGGTCGGGAGAGTGCCAGTTCCAATGCCAGCGCCAGTCCCCGTCCGAGAGCAATGATGATGCTGGATCTGCGTCTACGAGGGCCCCAATAGCGTCCACGTCGAATGCGTCGGGTAAGTCAGAGTGCAGCTGTTCCACCCCACGCTCTGGCTGCGCCATAGGTGGTAATTGTTGCCCAGATTCCGGGGGGGAGGGGGGGGACAATGCACGGTTGGGAGCGGGAACGAGGGCTCACATGCAAGTCAGAGAGAGAGAGCTCCGTCCGAGTTGCTTTTTCACGCGGGCGGCGGCACGGCTCGAATGCGCTGGACGTACTTGGGCTTGCACGCCGGCTTCGTTGTCGTTCTCGCGGACAGATATCTACAGTGCAGTTGCAAGTGTACGATGGGGGATATGGAAGGGCGAGTCTAGCGCCGAGCGAGTACCCAGGTAGTAATACTGTATAGTCTGCACACTGGCCGCGACAAGCCAGCCAGGAGCCAGGATGCCGAACTGAGGAGAGGTGAGGAGGCAGACGTGGGAGCCCTCGTTCACCCCACTCCCTCCGACGCGCGAATCAGCGACTGCGTGAAGATGGGTGGCTTTCCTCCAAGTTCAAGGATGCGCTTCCGAACGATGGAATCCTTGCCGCCGCAGAGATGCTAACGAACCGGCACCGAGATGACGAGTGCCTGGTGTGCTGGTGTGCGCCGTCTGGAGGCCGACCCGCTGTGCCGTGGACGACAGCGAGCTGATGAGCCACTGGCTGGCGCGAACTGGACGATGGCACTGCGCACACCACGACAGACAGCGTTGTTGACAGCCTGGGGGGCCGTCTGGCGGACCAGCAGACAGACGGGCGTTCGAAGGAGTCGCTGAGGTCATGCAGAGTAAAGCCTGGCGAGCCACTACCGCTTCACCCTGGCTGGACACTTGAACCGTGCAATCTGACCGACGTTGATCCCGGACAGCGTTGGGTTGGGAGAAGACAATGTTGGTTGATGAGACTTTCTGCCCGTCAAAGGTGCACAGGGAGGGACATGAATAGGCAAGTTGGCCGCCGCAGAGCAGGCATCACAAAGAACTGAGCTGATCTGCATCATTGTGCATATGCCCGCTTGGGAGGAGGAGAAACAAAACGCCAGAAGTGAGTACATGGTGCTTTGCGAGCATAGGAAAGCTGTTGCCGTCTGCCTCTGTCCATCGTCGGTCCCCATAATTCTCCAAAGGGCCCAACGGTCCCGCCCATGTCGCCGAAGTTTCTCCTCCTACATTTCCCGAAGCCATCCTGCAACCCACCCGCTCCACTCTGTAGATAGACATCGCCTGCACACTACTATGTATGTATGCAAGTAGATGCGTGGGAGCGCCTCGCACGTATGTCAAGCTGGTGTGTGTTCAAGATCTCTGCTCCATCTGCGCCACTGTGGGCTTTCATCTACATACATACAGTACAGCCCCCGATAATTTCCATAGCTGCCGGACCCACGAACCCTACCCGCAAACCAACAACTGCTTCTGCATGCGAGAACCACGGAGTACTTCTGGGGCTCATGATGCTTCTTGCCAGGGACCGAGGCTGGCTTTGACGCTTGGTTGGAGGCTATGGTGGTGCCTTGACATATACCAGATTGTCAATAGATACTAAGTTTCTAGGTACTTGGATAGATAGTTTCCGTACGTATGGCACAATGTCGAATCCTAGCGAGAATGCATTGACTCAAATGTCGCCAGCTCCAAAAAAGAAACATTGTTACGGTTTCAGTTTCTTTACTTCTTGATGCTCGTCGGACCCCACGCCTGCTACATGTATATTGTATTGTACGTATCGGCTCAGCCACCTGCACGCTTTTAGCCGTTGGTGTCTACCTACCACGTCTACTTACTTAGTCGTCTAGACATGCTCCGTAGGTACTTGGGTAAGCATGGATATATGTCAAACCTTCTCGAAGACAGAGCGAATGGGCATGGAACAATTTCACGGGGGACATTGTGGTTCGGAAATGGCCAATGTATTACTGGTCGATCTACGGAGTACTCCGTACCATCATGCGCAGACGGGAGCGCCGTGGACGATTCATGATTTTCACATGCTCGGTCTCACCTACCTCACTAGTAGACATCTAGTCGTTATTATGGGCTCCGTATTGGGACGAGATGAAGGCGGCGGTTCACTCTCCTGTTTGTGAGGCGGAGACGATGTCTGTATGCGCCTACGACAACATGAGCTCGCATTTCAAGACCCATCTACGCTGGAGCGTGGGGGTGCAGGCAGGGGACACCCTGATCTTCCAACCGATACCTCTAACTACCGTATGGTGTGCATATCAGCAGGGGTATCGCGCCTAGATCATCCACTGAGCCGACAAATCCCGCTGTGTTGTAGTCCGTGAGTATGTACAATATGTGGTATGTAGGTGGACATGTACGGAGCACTGGGCAGTGCATCTTTCAAGGCAGCCCTCCCCCAAACAGCCCAAGTAATTCTACAAGCCTTGTTCGTACCCTGCTACGATAGATACTGATGGGCCCAAAACATCGAGGCCTGCTTCTCTGGATTTTGACAGCTGAGCCCAGTCCAAATGCTTCCCAAGCGCCGTGGGTCCTCCACGCTAGCGGGGCAACTCCGAGGCTTATCTTGTATTCATCTCGGCTGGCTTGCGCTGATGACCGCCCGTTGCGCCGTATAAAGCACATGAAACATGGACATCCTAACCATAGGCAAACGTCCGCCGTCGCCGTGGGTCCGAATATTGGCGACACGGGATGTCGCCTTGATACGAGACCTCATTTAACCACTCTTGAAAGAAGGAATAACCCTCACCGATCAGGGCGTGGGGAGTGGAGTGGTGAGTGGGTGTCGTGTGGGGGACATCTATCAACGCCTTCAGGGTCCTGTCGTGTGCTTCAGACACGGAGCTCGCGTGCTGATGGAGGGTGGGTGGGTTCTCACCGCCTGTTGCCGTAGACATGTCCATATCCCACGCGACCAGCGTCGTAAGTCTTAGAGCACCGATAAGCTGTTCCATATGCCGTCGATGATCCTTGTTGTCGGCGTATTGGCACATGACTCGTTGCCCATCAGGGCAAGTGTAGAATCCTTGAATAGCGATGGCGAGTGTTGGATTGTGAGTCTTGTGGACTTGGTGGACAGTACTACCCAAGTGTCTATGACGTTTTGCGAAGCGTTCGTTGGTTCGATGTCGGCAAGGGTGGAAAAGAAGAGAAGTGTTGACAGCATCGGATCCCATCGTGGCATGTAGTGGGAGCGCCGTCACTCTCCAGTCGCCTATTGTATGCCATGGGGACAGCGACAGCAGGTGGATCATTCCACGCTCTTTTCCTCAACAGCCATCCCCATTATTCTGCCGGGTCCGGGTAAGGCTGAATCTTGGCATCCTCGTAAAGTCTAAGGGGGTGGAGCGGAATCCGGGTGGGCGGCGGCGGAACCATACTAGAAATCCCAGAGAGGCCTCGCGGCCGCTTTTTCGCACGAGCAGGTGGACGACTCTTTATATGTATGACGGACTGTAAGAAGCACATATGCCCAGCAACGAGTCCGGCCGGTCGTTCCGTGCGTTCTACAATGAGGCGACCGCGGCTTATCTTTGCGAGCTTGATAACGACATTGGGCACGCAAAATCACGTCTTCCGAGCCCACAATTGGTTCACCAGGGAAACTTCGTTCTTTGCGTGCTGTGGTGCGTGCTACGTGTCTGACAGCACTGCCCGCACTCAAGTCAGGGGGGCTTGTGGTCATTGTCCCTATCAGTGGCCTTTCTCTCATCTAACTTCGTCTTCAGCTTCCTATCTTGAGCAATTCTTATCTAATTATGGGGTATGGGGATACAGGGAGACGATTGTTGAAGCATGACTTGCAGCCGCGTACCAGAGCTAGACTTGTTCGAGGGCTTGGGGGGTGTTGAGATAAGAGGTCAAGGACCCTGCGTTTCCTTGGGTGTATGAGATCTGTAGATAGGCCTTGTGTACGAAGTACCGGTGGCTGAGAGAGCCGACGGCAAAGACGCCAAAGCATGGGTTGAACGGATACGTTGAACATATCTCTGCTTGCTTGCTATTTGTCGTGTATCGCCTGACAATGCAAATTGATCTACACTGAGCTTCAGGTATTCACCGGTGGACCACTATGGTTTCATTCCAAGCACGCTCACACCGCCTTGCCCGTCGTGCGCCCACGGATTGATAAGTCGAACCTTACGCGAACCTCAGCTCGCAGACCTTCCCGGTCCCCATGGCTAGCTAACATCGCGGCTCCTGCAACTTGGGAGTAACGTCTCCGTGTTCCTGTCCCTTCCCACGGCGTCCTATCGCGGCTCTATCATCGGGAATGATACGTTTTCATACCATCATCCGTGAAGCGTACGTATCGTAGCCTTGTAGTGGCAGTTGAGTCTCATGAATTGCAACCTTCCCATGTCACTTGTCCTGTTCGCGTGTACCCTCTGCAGCAACACCCCCGCCGCCCTTGACAGTCTCTTCTCCTAGAACTTTGCTCGATGCCATGAACCTGTTCATCGAAATATTAGTCATTAATCCGGGCCCTTCAATTCTCCGCATCTTCACCGTTCGCCTTGGATCGACTCACATAGCTCCGGAATATCCCCCCAGTCCCCTCATATCCTGAGCCTGCTGCGCTGTCATGCGCATCAAGCTCTCTAGATCCGCCATATTCGCCGTCAATTGCGCCAATTGAGCTTGTAGGTGGGAGATTTGGCGGGGCTTCTGCGAGGGTACGGTGGAGAGACGGGAGGATGCGCCGGCGGAGGATTGAGAGCGTTGGATATTTGACATGTTTACAACGGATTTCGGGGCTTTTGAGAGATCGCAGTGTGGTCAAGTGCCCAAGGTTGAGTGTTGGTGTTCTCCAGTGTTGTTTGTTGTGGGATGCAAAGTGGGGGCGCGGGAGTGTTTTCGAGCAGCATCCGCGGAGAAGCAGGGGGCTTGGCGCGTGCAGGCCCTGAAGTTTCACGATTTGCGCTCACGACTTTTGTCCATCACATCATCCACAACACTCTTTTCTCCGCATCACCGACCCTATCTGACCCCTCGAACCAGCTCCCTCGCCATGGCAACGCAACAAGCTGTTCGCCGATGGATATTGACTATCGGCATCACCGCTATCACCATCACTGGCTCCGTTTATGGAGCGAACTTGAAGTCTGAATATCAGGTTCATCAGGTACATTTCCACCTCAAACCGCTTCGATCAAATAGCTCTTGACGGACTTATTCTGGTTGCAGAAGCGGAAGAAAGCCTTACAATCCAGCCCTGAAGAAATGATCCCACAGCTAGAGGCTGCGCGCACCGAATTAGTCGGGAAAAAGAACGAACTAGAAAGGAAGATCGCTGCATTCCGCAAAAAGCAGCAAGAGAAGAAGGAGAATATTGAGCCAGAGCACAAGGGAAGATGAAGGCACGAAGGTTACCGACTCGGAGATGCATCACCCTGGACAATTCGACTTGTTGCTATCAACTACGAACGAACGAAGAACCTCGAACCGATAACTACATGCACATACCCGCATCTCGTAGAAACGCCGAATCCCTGTATGTGAACGTAGATGCACTTTGGACGCTAGAAGGTGCCCAGATACCTCGGAGGAGACTCCAGCCCTGCAACGGCACCAGTGCCATTCACTAGATTTGGCTATCACAAGCAATAGCAAGTCTCCAGGGCTGTTTATTGCATGGAGACTCCGTATTGGACCTGTGCGAGGACTTCGTTTCAATGTTAAATCTTATGATCACGATACAAACCAAAAACATTCCATACACCACCCCGTTCAGAGGAGGATCTAGTCTTTAATGCAAGATTTAGCGCGAAAGGCAAGATGGCACGATGGCCCCGAATATCTCCCCATAAGCTGTTGAACTTTTGACAGCGCTAACCCAACGCTCGTCGCGGAAGCTATCCGGATCTGTTCATTGGCAGCCACCAGATCAGCACATGTCAAGTCACAAGTCCTGTTCCCGCTATGCATACGCTCTGCCTAGGCCCTGCGCAAGGAAAAAATTGCTCCTCCATTTTGGTAATATTGGCACATTGGAACGAGTATTTCCCGTTGGATTCTGGGCCTCTGCGCTCCAAAGGCAAACTTTTCTTATCAAATCTCCTTTTGCCGTCCTTGTTGGGACTTTATCATTAGGAACAAGATTATGCGCTTCATAAGCCCCTCATCTTGAGCTTTTCTGATATAGGGAAAGCGAGTCTCGATACGAGTTCGACTGACTATGCACTGCTGCCCGCCTCACATAGCGTTTGCTCGTGATGCCCAGTCATCATGAACGAGATCCTGGGAATTACATGAGACCGTGGACCAATTGAACATGTCGCGCAAGTACGCCTGAACTGCCGAGACTCACCGTATGTCATACGTTCGATTGTCGAGTAAAACAATTTGATCGAGCAAAGAGGGTAGGCGGCAGCTAGGAGACGCTACTGAATCGATAATTTCAGTAGACGTTCACGGACCAACAACCTTCTCGACCAGCAGGTCGAAAGTCAATGTCCGAGCTGAAAAGAAAAACAACATACACCAGCATGTGAAAGAACGAAGGGCCTGTCCAAGCAGCCACGCAGCCAAGGAGCACATGCTGTCGAGCTGTCGAGCTACTTTCCCCGCAATTTCAAAGGCGACACTACAGCAACATTTCTCGGTACAAACTAGACTTAGTGTACCGTTGTTGGTCCCGCATTCTGACTCGCACCTGGGCTATTTCACTGGCAAGTGAAGCGAGACGGAGTGAGGCAGACTTGAAACCGTTTGCAAAACATTGCAGATGAATTCTCCAATCTCAGGCTATCGCCATTTTTGCCTTTACGAAATACAAGACGAATACTTTCGTCTTGCTATGAAGATGGCAGTGTATAAAAGCAGTGTACAAAAGCAGTGGTGTCTTGGACGGTATAGGGCTAGTGATCTTGGGGGTGGTTGGGCACGGAATACGCGATTCGAAGGGTACAAGAGATCAACTTGTTCTCCGAGTTTCTTCTTCGAGTTACTGCATCACTCAAGCTATTTCCTCCACTTCAAATGCATTTGAGAAGTTTCTATATACGTCCATGCTCTTAACGTCACTGCAACAGTGAACATGTATGGTGAAGGCTGAACTCTGTGTCACCATTGTATTATGAGATGATGAGCTGCTAGGAGGCAAGACGGTTTTAAATTCATCAAGTGGAAAAACTTCACTTTGACGGGCATTTTGACAATAGAGGGATGAAGACTACTACCTTTACCGTATGAGGTTTCTCATCCATGTGTTGATCGTTACTTTGTTGGTTGCTGGTGAAGCCGAGTCTATATTCAGGGTGTTGTATTTATCATGATTCATTCGCGTTGTCGAGATTGGTATGCTTGATTTGCAAAACCTAGATTTGGTCGATTTGATATCTAAAAGACTGTTATGAAATCAGTATTGTCTTTCCATTAATTCGATGTGGCATTGATCTTACTAGTTTCTTGACTACTGACGTTTTATGTGTATGAACTGCTGTCTTCTTTCTAGACTTGTTCTCTATATCTCTTTCTAGATTGCTTTGAACCTGTTGTGTTGGGGGGGCGTATGTGTGTGAAAGCTTGACGCTAGAGCTACTTTAACAGTTCTTTCATCTTTACAAGTAGTTATGCTATATAAACAAGACTTTTTCAGTGTTGGGTTTTCCTTTGCTAACTGTGTACAAAAACTGCGTTACCCCTTAGACAAAGCGATCTTGCTCAAGTAAGAGTAGGAGTTAATACTATTCTTCCTTTCTAATTGATCTGTTTCCTTGAATAGGAGGGGATACTTGGAGATATCTGCTTGTTTGGGAATTGTCTGATACTCTGGATGGAGAACTTTGAAGCTAGGGCATACATAGCCTATTATAATGGCGTGCACTGCTAGGATTAGCACTAACATGGAATAGAAGTAGAAACTAAATTATATCTACTGTTTTTTGTAATCTATCTTGAAGTAATCATTGTTCTTCTAGGCAAATTTCAAGTTGGCATCTTCTACTTTGAAGTCCTGCATACCTATAAATAACTGATAGCAATATTCCCCTTGAAAGTACTCTTTGCCTATATTTCTTAGAGCTGATAAGATTATGTTATTAATATATACCTCGAGTTATGTATTGGGATCATATCTAGTCTTACGTCATAGTCGTTCTTTTAGTCTATCCTATATGTATTTGTCGCGTAGGTAGGTGTATACATATCGCATAATCCTCAAGGCTTAATGTAGTTACATTTTGCTCCCTGGATTTGCGACAGTATTCAACTACGTAAAATGCAACATTTGTTTCTAGGTCTGTATTGAACTTGCGATCATCGGCTTAGATAGTTATCGCATAAATATATTACAAAGCTCTTCAAGAGCATCTAACTCTGTCGGTACTAACGAGCAGCTTTGATGAACGAGAATTTATGCTATGCGTAAGCAAGAACCCCATGTGTGATAGTTCCTACCTAGAATACTTTTCCATCGGCGGTGGTGCCTTGATGATTCTTTTGGAAGTATCTATAATACATCTTTTTTCAGAGAGAGTAACGCATAGCTTAGTTTCTGTAGTCATTAACCAACGAGTGAAATCCTGTGTCATTGATACGTTGTACGGAGTACTATTTTTGTAGTCAACGCATCAAGATACTTGGCTTATTCAGCCAGGAAAGAGCGAAAAGGCTTATTGAGGCCAGTTCTCCGAATTTTGAAGAAAACAACAGATGTATCCGAAGCCTGGGAAGGGTACGTAAAGGCGAGAGCCATTCTTGCGGAGACAAGACTTTGGAGCGATAGAGATGAATTTTTGCCTCTTCTCCTATAGAACTAGGAGAGCACGCGCGGAATAGTCCTTCGAGATTTAAGGATTGATTGAACAACTTCAAGGGGGAAAAGGGAGGAGTGTTGGGATGTGACTTAGCTTAGATAGAAGATAAAGAATAAAGTATTGAGGGTTAAGTATCGTCTACAGTCTGATTAAAAACAGTCTTTTCCATAGCTTTCAATTGCTGCAATGTCTATTCAGGTTCATAAAGTTCGTGTTGTGGGATGATGAGTCCCTCATTAATGACGTCCCTGTACTTAGGTACTTCTTCGAACGCTATCCCAGACGCAGTCTAGCTCGACTGCAGAGCATCACGAGCAGATAGTGAAAAGCGACATCGCCTTCCCAATCCCACCATCTACTCAACCCACTCACGAACCCCAAACAACTCCACACAAAGCCACCAAATCAGCCACCAAAACCCCACCACCAACAATCCAAAATGGGAACCCGAAACCAACTCTCGCTAGAATCCCACCTCAACACCATCCTCCCCTCGGAAGCCCGCTCACGACTCCGCCAAAGCGTCCTCCCAAAACTCCTCGAAACCATCTTCGAGATCGCAAAAATACTGCGTAACTCTAGTCAAGTAGATGCAGTGGGCACGTCCAACGCCTTCGGCGACTCGCAACTAAATGTCGACGTGCTAGCTGAAGAAGCGCTCCGCATGGCCGTCGCCTCCATCTACTCAATATCAACAGCAAGCAGTGAAGAAGATCCGTTCGAGCGATCTGGATCCTCCTCCTGCATGACTCCCATGTCCGAAGACGACTGTCAGGAAGAATATACCGTGGCTTTCGACCCTTTAGACGGCAGCTCCATCATTGCACCGAATTGGACGGTGGGTACTATTATCGGAATCTGGGACGGCGAGACGGCGTTGAACCGGAGTCCCGTGGAAAAGCAAATTGCTGCGATTATGGGGGTGTATGGTCCGAGGACTACGGCTGTTGTAGCGTTGAGGCTTCCCGGAGAGGTGGAGAGATGTTTTGAGGTTGGGTTTGGTGAAAAGGGGGAATTGGAGATTGTGAGGGAGAGTGTGAGGTTTGATGAGCCGCCGTTTAAGACTCGTTACTTTGCTCCTGGGAACTTGCGCGCTGCGGCGGAGGACGAGAAGTATATGGGTCTTGTCACGCGGTTGATTGCAGAGAAGTATACATTGAGATATAGCGGTGGCTTAGTACCTGATGTGGTACATGCGTTGGTGAAGGGTCATGGTGTGTATATTTCTCCCGTTACAGGTAAGAGTGAGATGAAATTGAGAAGGTTGTATGAGCTGTTGCCTATTGCCTTGATTGTAGAGTGTGCGGGTGGGTTGGCTATCGATTCTGCGACGGGGGACAGAATACTTGGTAGGAAGGTTGCTGCTACGGATGAAAGGGGTGGATTGATCTGCGGTACGAAGGAAGAGGTGGAAGTGGCCAAGAAAGCATTGATCTCGTGAGAGACGCTTTGGAATTGTGCAAAGACTACAGACGAAGAAGATAGGTGTTATGGAATATGGAAGGATCACATCACTCATGTTTCCATGGATGAGACTATTTCAGATTCTATGTGGTCATTGGGTCACATCTGATACCTATCAAACAGCGTTGGGCATACTTCGATACTTCACGTTGATCGGAAAATATACCCCGAGGTAGATCCTATTTATTTTCGAATGCGCTTCTGAACGTCACAGACGTCATGCTAGCAAGAGACAACCCATCAAATCAAGCAAAGGTACCGGCAGCTTAGTCACTGCGTTTCCCTTGACGCATCACAATCCACACGCCATAGCCATAAATTTAGCTCCATGCCGTGCAATGCAGCCCTCCATCACGAGCTCAAATAGCTTACAGGCATACGCCCACTTCCCATTGCGATGATACATCTTCAACTACTACCTTTTCTGGACAGTCTGTGCAATGTTGGGTAGGACTGTGGCACGCTTAATGAAGCAACTATTGCATGATATTGGCGTCTTGGAGACGCATGTCTCGGAAGCATTGTATATGACTTCGTCAACTTTATTTCGGGCTCTAGTACGGGTGCGCATATTCGGGGAACGACGATGTGAAACGCTGTAGTCGATAGGCTCTTGATGTTTCCGGATCCGCGCTAAGTGAAGCATCTTGGGGTTTGAGCCGGAGAAGCCATATCCGGATGGAAGACGCGGACTGATGGACGCTATCGAAAACATGCCGTGTGAGCACGGGTAAAGCACAAAGCGGCTAGGTGGGAGGATTTTGTGTAAAGATGGATAAGCTAGAGTGATGAAGTGAGCGGCGTCGAGGCCACGCAAATCAAGGCAAGGGAGGGCAAAAGGAGATGCTCAAAGCTGCATACCCAAAGACGCGGGATATCAAGGAAAGGAGGAGCGGAGGTTCGAACGCAATATTTTTAGCGTACGGGACATGAATATCAGCTATTAAAATGGCTCTCTAGAATGCAAACTGGTGCAACGAGACAGACGGGAGTAACATTGCAGAGAAAACAACGGAAGACGAGGGTATTGCCCAACCCCAAACAAAAATATATCAAAACGCCTAAGCCGCGAGGCCCCCAATTGCTGCCGGTCTGACAGGATATCCAGTGTTTTGTGCCGTGAGGCTTCCAATCTCTACATAGATGGGGTATACGTAAGATGGGTTTGGTGTTTGTGTATGTGTCATGGTATGTGATGCGCAAAGGAGTGTACGGTGGTCGCCGGGTGATTTGTCGATATCAAAGGCAAGATGAGTAGTCCAGAGGTTTAGATGTGGCGCTCGAGACGCGCAACCCTGGCCCTGAAGCCCTTGACTATCTCGCCGATGCGACGCACCTTGTCGAACTCGACCTGGAGCTCGTCGATTTCGCGCAAAATAGCACGGAAACGCGCGATTTCGGCGTCGGCCATCTGTATCGCGTTTCCGGCGCGGTCGTACTGGATTTGGGTGGCCGTCTGCGTCTGCTGGGAGAGCTACATGCACCATCAATATCATGTTCCCATCAGGGGCTGGACGCAATGGGGACGGACATAGTGCCATCGCTGCTGGATGGAATACATGAGGCGGTCGAAGTGGGCGCTGAGCGCCTGCAGGCTTGTGGGATCCAGGAGGAGACGGCCCTGGCTGGAGGCATGCGATGCGGCGCGTGAAGACGAACTGCCCTGCTGCGAAAGAGCAATCTGCTGGTGTTGTCGGAGCAGAATGACCTCCTCCTGTGTGAGGCCGAGTTGCGAGTCGGGGACGGATCGCGAGGTGGACATCGGCCTAGTATTATCTCAACACCATGGTCGGACACTATTACACACTGCGCATGCCACCGAGCGCCGACCAGAAGAGCGTCCGGCTGCTCAGAGGTGACGATACTGCGCCGATTGGGGTGCGTGCAGGCATATAAGTTGCACAGGGTCGAAGGTGGAAGATGGGATGGATGGGTTGGGATGGCCGGCCAAGCCAAAAGCAATGCAGTGTGCCGCTCTTCGAAACAAGTAGCACTTATCCCACACCTAATACGATGCAGCCCTATAATAACTCCTCACCGCGCGGCTCTGGTCCATGTTTTGGGCTTTAGTTTGTTTGCTGATCTATGAAAGAATACCCGCGTTGCGAAGCATCCATACAACACCATTTAGGCGCGGACTCTGCCCTCCGTCCACCCTCCCTCTCGAGCGCCATCTCCGGCATCGACAGGGGCGCAGAGTGCCATGTGAAGGAGAGTCTATGTGAGATCAAATTACCCCTCCAGCTCGCAGAGAGGGGCAGCCCGAAAGAGAAGGTGATAGTGCCGGCAGATGGTTGTGTGGTTGTATGGTGTGCTGACTTAGCCATCACCATATCCGCATCTTTCACCTACGCCGTGATACCAGTGTCCAAAACCAGACTTTACTCCTCGGTTGCTCTCCTAGTTCCTGCCCGCATCAGAACACGTCCTGTTCGTGGAGAAACCGGTCTTGAACATGCGGGCTAATAATGCTAGATTGATTAACTGCCAGGTACCATTAGCACGTCTTCCGGGTCGAAAAGCCCAGATTCCGAGGACTTTAACGACGTTAGATCAACATGTTCTCCATCTCATTCTTAAGGTTTCTCTATATCACCTCCGTCATTTTAATTTCATTTGCTGTTCATGTTAATTGGGTTTTCTTCGGATCAATTGGCAACACGATGAGACTTCAATCTCATTTCGGTTTCGCTTTCTTGGCTGTCTTTACGGCGGCAACGATCTTCGACAATGGACATGAGCGCGAGACGCACTTCATAGACACCAAGATTGCATCAATCGACTCGAATTTCACGCAGTGGACGACGTACGGCCCAAATGCGACTGAGCTCTCTTACAAAGGACGATGGGACAGCCAACATGTCTCCTGGTGGGCGTAAGTAATCTTGACCCCTCTTAGGGCTAGTCATGGTCAAGTATACTAACACCCAGAAAGAGCGCCTGGACTTAAATTTGGCTTCACAGGTCAAAAGGTTGCCATCTCCTTCGGTCCTCTTACCACCAATGGCGTTCTGGTCGCCTATCGTGTCGCAGGTCTTGATTGGCAACTCTCGAACATCACAGCCGGCGGCACCCATCAACTGGTGACACCATCTACCCCAGGCCTCAACGCAACTCAGCCCTCACAGCTTCCGCTCATTTTTGAATTACGAGTCACTAATTGGGGATACGGCGTACAGATCGGTACAGTTCATCTCTCAAAGGGTGAAAAGTTGATCAAGATACCAGACTTCGACCGCAGGATCGAGTTCATCGGAGACAGTCTTACAAGCGGATACAGTGCAACATATGAAGCGTTCTCTGGCTTTGGATGTACGTTCACTTTACTTCATCTACATTCTAATTAACCTCTATCACAGACAACATAGGTGCTGGCCTCGGCGCCACAGAATTCAGCATAACTGCCTACCCCGGCGTCTGTCTCCACGATGCTCTCTGCTGGGGCAACCTTCGTGGCCAAGAATACCAATGGTTCCGCACCGCCGACACCTCACCGCGTGCAATAGAAATCTACAATGCCACGCCCCCTCTGTGGGACTTTTCCTCTCAACCCTCCGCCGACCTTGTCATCATCAACATCGGCACCAACGATCACAATTCAGCCAACCCCGTGACCCGCGAAGAATACTTGAAATCCTACATCGACTTTATTCCCAAAGTCCACAACGTATATCCCAAGGCCAATATCATCTTAATGAGCCTGTGGGGCGGCTTTTCGCAGCAAGGCAATACGTACAAGCAAAACCCAGCGTTTCCCGAAGAGACATACGAGGTGTTCAAGAAATATAAGAGTACAGGCTACGTGCATTACTTTGATAGTACGGGTATCCTTCAACATAACGACATTGGACCGCAGTGGCATCCGACAGATGCGGGACATATCAAGGTTGCGGCCCATGTTATCCGATATATCAATATCAAGTTTGGGTGGGAATTGAAAGCTACAGGGCCAGAGGTGCAGCACGAGACGCTTTACTGGAATGACGAGGTGCGATATTGAAGGTTAAAGAGGTTACGTTGAGCCAAACCGAGGTAAATGAAATAGATGGAATACTGGGCTTACGACTTATATACGAAGATCAAAGACGAATAGACACGGAACGAATGCTTCATCAAAAACCACAAGACCAACTCATTGAAAGACTATACATAGAACCAAAACAATCAATAATACCTCCATCTACCATCTTCCCCATTCCCCAAGAGACAAACGCGCCAGCCACTCACTCTCCCACTCTCTCCATCTCCTACTACTACCCCTTAAGAACAATTGTCCTTCGCAGTCTCACAATTCAACGTATGTCCACTGTTACCCGCTTTAAGAGCCTGAGTAACATCATACCGCGTACACCCCTGACCCGACGAGAATGAAATCGACAACATATTACCCGCCTTCGTGCACTTCCACTTGGAAACCGCATCGGCCCTGCAGCGCCCGCGGCCAAGATTGTCGTCGATACCTTTGCAGGTTCCGTGCTCGCCGGCTGCGATGCTGATGAGGAAGTTGTTGGAGGAGCCGGCGTTGAGGCTGCAGCTGCAGTGTTCGGATGCTCTGGCTAGGGGTGTGGCGAGGGTGGAGGCGCTGAGGGCGAGGAGCGTGAAGAGATGGGTGGGGGTGATGTGCATTTTGGATGGATGGGTGGGTGGATGGGGGGTGAGGTTGTGTGTAGAGTAGAGTTGTGGGGATTGATTTTTTTGTGTTGGTCTTTCTTTTTCGAAGGTAGTTGAGGGGGAGTGCAGACGTTCAACGTCTTAATGAGGGACTGAGGGACTGAGTGAATGAATGAATGAATGAAAATCGAAGTGAAGTTGTTGATAAACCCCAGTCATACTCACAACCACGACGACCTTTATATACACCTACATTATCCATTCAAAACACACCATCTATGTATACATCCCCCCCTCCCCTCCTAAAAAAGAGATAAATCACCCATACCCAACGACCTTTACCCGAATCCGGCCCAACGCAGCTCAAACCGCACTTCACCCTCCGCCCCGAAACCACCGGACATTTAACTACGGATCCCAAACCCCGGGCTTCACAAACAACGATACGACAACCCTCCGTAAGCAAAACACCATTTTGCCATGTTCGCCTTCCTTCTGTAGAAAATGCGTGTTCCTTGCTGCACGAAATCGTCACTACTTTGCTTTGCTTTGGAGCGGAGGGCGGGAATGCCGCGAGGCGGATTTTCTTCGTTCTGTGGAGATCTAGAACGATTCCTTTGGTTTGGGGCTTGGGTTTGGGGGTCTTGGATGGATGGATGGATGAATGTGCTTTTCGGATGTGCTGTGGGTGGGGAGTTGGGTCTGGGGTTCGCTGCTCATGGTTAGTGTTTTCGGAGGAGGAGAAGACTTTGATTGTTGTTTTGGGAAGATTGATATCTTGAGGAGATAATGACGGTTTGGTTATGTGAAGAGTGAATTTGATGCTTGGAGTGTTGGTTCGATTGGTTTGTTGGTAGGGTGGTTATTTAAAGAACGGTGATTGGTTGGTTTTGGAAAAAAAGGGCAGCGCTCTTGAACAATTTTCTTGGGGGGTTTGCAGGCTGCTTCGGCCTTGCTGTATTGAAATGGAGTATGGAGTGACATGCGATTGTTAGCGTCGATATCGTGCAGGTCTCGGTGATTACAAGTGTATGAAGTACGGGGGCCTCTATACTAGTTAGCACACATTTCGCGCCACCAAGGAATCTACGTATCAACTTGAACGAATTGTAACATTAGTGATCTTCAGCGACTGTGTTCAGCTAATAGCCCGAGTAACTGACGATGAGCAGGCTACTACGCCAGTCGTTACACTGTATTCTCACGATGAATGCACGAAGGGATTATTGCGCAAATGATTTAAAACTTCTCGTTAAGTAATTACATCGACAATGTTCAGCTCCTCCGAGCTCTCTCTTTCTCTTCGAGAATTCGTTACTGGGTATCTTTCAACTTCCATTCCAGCCTCGACCATCCAAATCCCACCTCTCCAAAGGAAATATAAACGGAAGAAAAGGGTTGCAGGTCCAGGTACGTGTCGGCCCATGCTATATAAAGACGTTAATTACAAGAAAAGAAAGTAAGGGAGGGGTGAGGGTATATATATGATCCAGAGTCAAAGGTGTCCAAACGCCACTCCAGTAAGGGGAAGAAATACGCTATACGCAAATCCAATGTCCACGCCTGGCTTACATAGCATAGTTTTCAGTGTGGAGGAAAATCTCGTCTCTTCCGCTTCCGCTCCAAACTCCTCTTTGCATCTCTGCCACGGTCTCGCTGACTGCAATACGCATCCCCGATGGACCACACACGAAAACACATGTCCGTCTCCCGAACTCGCGCCCCATCTCTCGAAGCAAGAACTTCAAATCGGGACGTCCATACTCTGTGCTCCAGCCATCCTTCTTCTTGACGGCTGCGGGGAGGAAGGCGAAGCGCATGAGGTTCTTCTGAAACTCTGTGGGTGTAGACGGGAAACCGAAATCGAAGCCTTGGACAGTGTTGGAGTTGGAGGCCTCGTTGCATGAAGTTGGGGAGGTGAAACCTTGGGCTTCAGTGATGGAGGGATCGAAGGCAGATGCGTTGGCTGAGAGCGCAGTGCTTATGTCTAGGGAGAGGTTGCGATCTTGGCGGCGGGCAGAGAGGGAGCGTGGGGGAGGCGCGATTAGGTCAGGGTTTGAGGAGTTGGGTGTACCATATTGACTGCGGTTGATAGAGACGAGATGCGCCTGCGGAAGGGCGGTGATGTTATCTTCGTTCTCGGCACGGAGTTCCCTCTCCTTCTCTGGATCACCTTGTGCCTCGTCGCGGATGAGCGCAGAGTGGCGCTTTGATGAAATCATTGAGATGCGATTGTCACGATGAGCGGCGATGTTTTGGAACGCGTCGTTGACTTTGTCATGGAAGAAAGTGGAGACAGGACGTGTAGGTGTCTTTGCGGAGACAACATTTCCTGCCTGGTTGCGTTTTGCGGCCGTGATGTAGAATTGGCACTCTACACTCTCTGGTGGTGCGAATTCACGGCAAATGCGGAGTTCTTCCTTGAACCACTCCATGGTCTCTGGTCGCTTGAGTGCCCAGATGACATGTACTTTACGCGTGACGGCTTTGCCATCGCGCATCTTCTTGATAAGGGAGAGAAGCTGTGATACGATGGCTGTGATACCGGACCCTCCGGCGACAAGAACAACATCGTCGAAGGCTTCGATGCGTCGTTGCATACCGCCGTAGGGACCATCGATAAAGGCTCGGTATGTGTGCCAAGGGCCATGCTCAAGAGCACTGCGTAGGACTTTATTCGTGAAGCCACCAAAAGGTCGGAACACGAGAACCATGTCTCTGTATCCTTCGCCGTATTCGGATGGGAAGTCATCACTGCAGAGTGATGAAACCGTGAATGGATGGTTTTCGAATACCGAGATCCCTGGCATTCGCAGATAGACATACTGCCCAGGTCTCCACTTTGTTTGTGTTGGGATTGTAATCTTGATGGCATTCTCAGGCATGATAGTAACAGCGGCTTCGTCTCCAACGAGCCAGGACATACGACCAGGATGCGTCCAATTGAGGTAGAATAGTCGCATTATGTAAGAGATCATCCAGATACCCAGTGTCGCAAAGAGGTAGGACCATGATGTCAAGTAGTTGTTACAGTGCCAGAAAAGCATGCCGAGAAACACCATAGAAACTGGGACATGGAGGGTGACGAAGAGTTCGTACATCCAGTGGCGGAGGGGCTCGAGGGAGTGGATACAGAGAAAGGCGAGAGGAACGAGAGCAGCGATACCTGTAGTGATCAGCATATGTGCATGGTCTCGAAGAATATACAATACGTACCAGTGCCGTAGACATAGAGTCCCTCCCTCTGGAAAAACGACTGAAACACGAGTGGGCCGTCATCGTTCCAGATAGGAGTAACATAGAAAGGGACCGTGTGGATGATACTGAGTATCAAACACAGATAGGCTCCCCACCGGTGCAGCACATTCAATCTCTCATGACCAATCCCTGTGATCATTGTGATAAGGTTCGCCTTCATAGCCAGTCCAACAATCCAAGGCATCAAGGCGACTGCCATCATCCCGGAACGAACGGCAAGTGGAGGCGACCCGTAGGAAATGCTATCCCAGAAAAGTGGCTGCGGGATAAAGCTGTAGCAGATGCCCAGAGCTATCGCGAGTGCCACAATGATACAGACGGCCGCCGGAGGAAACATCAAGGGCCTCCATCCTTTCTTAATTTGGAATTGTCGAAGCGGCTGATAGAAGACGAACCGAAACAATGCAACGCAGCTGTTGATGGATTTGACAGAAGAAACACTCGATTGGGACTTTTGCGCCTTTGGTAGTGGACCTTCCCGTGGGAAGAACTTGTGGGTGGACTTGTCAGTATACAGGACCGACAATTCGTAATCTGTGTCTGGGGAAGAGGTTGCCGAGGATTTCAGTACCTCTTCTTGGTGCAATGCCGTCCGGATCTTGTCCGTGAACAGGTGGTAGTAGCGCAACAGGCCGGCAATAACGAGCAGTGGCACGCAAAAGTAGACGTAGGCCAGTGCATATTTGTCGCTCTTTTTCCACGGATCCCGCGTATTGGCCTCGATCAAACCAGGCGGACTTGTCGAATTAACGGGTATGTTGATTCGGCGCACAAGTGCCGAGATGGATTCCGCGACCTCGCGCTCGGCAACCGACATTGCAGTCTCGAAGTGTTCCAGCGCCAATCCCGCCCGTTGCACCAACGCGTCTGGAACTGCTGGCATCTCAAATACCAAGTTTTGCGAATGTGGAGATTAATGAGGGGGGAGGGGGGATGAAGCTATAAACACTTCCTGCCAGCGGAAGGGTCGAAGCTGACTTGATATCGTGGATGCGGGATTATGGGTAGCAATTCCTGGAAGAAAGCGGGTCCTATATCTTTTCTACATGGGATGATATAAAGTTCTGTGGGTCGTGATAGTACGGTGTGAGGATGCGGTCAACGCTTTACTCGGGCTGAAGGCTACGGTACGATTCGCTAGTTGGGAGATTGGATCCCGTTTGAATAGATTTCGATTCATGCGATGACAGCAGAGTTCCTTCTCTTTCTAATCGACGATAATAGCCAGCAAAAGCTGACGATGGTGGATGCTGAGGAGATAGTGAGAACGAGGTGGCGATTCCAGAGAGATGATAGTCTTGATCGATTAGATAGTGCAAGTGGTGCCGTGAACCTTATGTCTGACGGGAGAGTAAAAACAGGGTCTAGGGTTCATTCGTTCTGACCAAGGCCAGGACCAACGGCATTCAATATTCAACCACTCACACGCAGAACAGGGAGACGCTATTGGGCCAAGATGTGATAGTATTGCTGAGCAACGAAGCGAGAAGAGATGGACTGACGAAAAGGGAGGGTGATATCACGTTCCCTGCTTGCTTTGGCGAAGGGCTCATCAAGCGTCACAAAACGGTATGCAGCTACAGAGACATGAGTGGCGGACTGCAAACAAGGGGGCCGGACAGCATGACCTGAACCGAGCGAGAACAGACGGATGGCTTCGACACTTGCATCCCGTTCTGCCGCACTGGGTCATTGCTCTCACCTCCACATGGAGCGAAATCGTACACTGCGTACGGAGTAGCAATCTACAAGTTAGTTACCGACCCGACTCCATCTGACATCAGCTGGATTCTCCTTCTCCTTCTCCTTCTCCTTCTCCTTTCCTTTCTATTCTCGACACGGCACTTCTCACAGTCTCTTCATCCAGAGACGGGCTGGACGAGAAGTGATAACGCGCCATCCCATTTGGCCACCCTCGAATCAAGACAACAAGCGGTGTCGTCGCTCCGGAGACTCTGCTCGCGATCTAACCTCCCTACCCACGTTCGCATGACTTTGGAATTGAGCGAATAGGAATTTCTTTTCGGTGTCGCACAGCATCTTAGGAACACGCATTGCGCTGCATGGGAAAGGCGGGGACCTATGTGGTGTTGAGGATGAATCGGTTGGATGGGAAGCATTTTGTACGCGCTGCACTAGATGAATGCGGATTAGCGGCGTTGACAAGCTTTGCCGTCGTGTCTTCGATCAGTGATTGGTTGAATATCTTCTCCACATTCACCTTTCTTTCCAACACCGGTAGATATTGCGAATTCTTCTTGACTTTGAGCGGTGGGCGCCTTGACACATACCTACTTGTGGAGGTCACTTGCAGTCTGGTGTGATGCGGCAGACCCACTGAGAGCCCCATAGCTCGGTTATCACGGTTCGAACCTCTGGAATGGCTGCGGCGTATGTGACTAAGTCACTTGCAAAGTCATCATCATTTGATAGTCACACCTCCACGAGCCATTGCACATCTGCCCTGTCCCATGCTGTAGTCCCAAGATGCGTAGATGCAACCGTCCCACTACAGCTTCACCAATCCTATCCCCCATAGTAACCCAGCGACTCCTGCCGTCCGACCTGTTTCGCGGCCCAGCTCAACCCATCTCAGCACTGCATCCCTATTCCCCCCATCACGTTCTTGCGGTCTCCAAATGGGCCTCTCACATCTCTCAAGCTCTTTGTTTGTAAACATTCGCTCCACAGAGTTCCCTTCTCGGCTGCCTCGGGCGCCTAGCGACCCCTTTCTAGGCTGCATACATACATACTACATACTTATACCCCATAGTGTGCATTAGATGCTGTATACCCGCCAGCCCTACGCTCGCGCCTACACTCCCACTCGACCTCACCACGTTGTCATGAACCCCGATCTCTCAGGAACAACATCTCCTACGCGCTCTAGACGTGCTAGTGGCTGCAACTCTAATTGAACGTTCGGAGTTGTGCCTGCAGCTTCGCAATTTTCTTCTCTACGCTCTACCGAGGCAGTCATCGAGCCCGAGCGCTTAGGCAAATGCATAGCTTCCGGTATTGTGGTTATGCCTTGCAGTGTCGTTAGGGCGTATATCTACATACAGTATGTATGATGCGAGCTCCTCGGGTACGGAGTATCTACAGAAAACCTACATGAGTGCCCAAGTCACTGTGCTCCCAAGCGCCCAAGCCAGTCAAGCTCGACGCTGACGTCCAATTTTTTTGACATTGCAATTTTCTGAATGTAGGAAGGGGCGTCAAGTAGATAATCAAATGCCGAAGATCAATGACTAATTCAGGCAGACCTTTTCATCCACGCGCTGCTTCGCCGCTCAGCGTTATCTTTGAAAGACGACAACGCGGTGATAGATTGCTCTTTGATAAGCAATGACGATCTCTTGCTTTTTGTTACTTCGTACAGGTTGTTTTGAAACATCCGGCCAATCATGTTGAGGCTTCGGGGTAGCATATGTTGTGCGACGAAGTGGTGAGCTTCGCTTACTTAGATGCAGGATAATGTACTCCGTATGTACGAGATTCTCAGATTGTAGCTCCGTTAATCTAGCTCCGATAACCAGCAGAGCTGATCTTACGGAGTACGCATGAATGCAATCTGTTTCTGATAGATATACGAAAGCTGTTCGACCATCAATGAGCATAGTACGCTCGGGCGAGGGAGTAATAAGCTGATTAAGACATGTAATTCTCCTCGCTTGCGCAGGCAAAGGTGCTAGATAATAAAAAAAGAAAGAGGTACAAAGTAAAGTGCGTATATAAGCTCCTGAAACCTCAGTATTGATTCCAGCGTCACACAATACTCCAACTCTCAGCCCGACCCCCAACTCCAGAACTCTTTCCCACACTGCCCTCACTTAGATAGTAACAGCTCAAGCACTGAACCAATTCCTGCTTTCTCCCTATCTATTAGACATCATCATGCCTCCTCTTCATGCACATGCCTATCCCACGCCTCCCTCGCCGCATACGCCTCCATCAACGCCGCACATTCCCCACTCCCAACCCCGCAATCGCTCCCGAAACAACGAAGAAACCCCTCAATCTCAGTACTCCCAACCACCACGCCACAGGAACCATAACCACAATTCCATAGCCGTCACACTCGCATGTCTACGTATCCTACCGACACCCTCACTCAAAGCCCACCAAAGCACTCTTTTGTCTCCCCTTTTGTCCACGAGTACATGGGAAGGATCATCCAGGTAAGAATCTCTTGCCGTTGTGGGAATCATGTGTGTATCCCATGACTAGCTATCTACCAAGAATTGCGATTCCACTTTCCCAGATATTACGGAAACTGACGAAACCTATCCTGAACCTTGCACAAGTCTGGCGCTCTGGCTTGGGGACTTTTCATCATGTTCCAGCGACCTGTTCAGTCATATATACGTCCTTGCGAAAAGATTCCCAAGGCGTTAGCAGCCTGGTGCGTCTTCGAGCAGATATGTATCGGGCAAGCAGGCTCGACGTATCCGAGAGAAAGGCTAGCTTGATACGCTCTTGGGGTGGTGTATATGCAGACGAACTATCTAGTGGACAGCACTTGGAACCTCAGAATCGGGGGTCAACGGGAACTAGCAGGGTGACAGGATGGCAGGGTAGGGACTACGAGCGCACGCACGCACGCTGTAGACCGACACGTGACTGAGACCTAGAACTAATTTTGATAAAGGACAGCAAGGAATCAGCCCTCAATATGAAAAGGATTTTCTAGAAATTTGAAAAAATCGCTAAGCAAATAAAGCTGGCACGAACTAAGTAACTATGGCAAGGAAAAGATACTCACCATCTTCATCCAAGCCTAGTCAACTCCGCCTCTACGCCGACTACTGTTCGACATTTCCACCCCGCGGCATCCTCGCTTCTTCTCCTTCTCCCCCTTAGTCTCCTTCATCCAACCCTTGTCCTTGACCAAAGCCACCCACTCCGCAGCTCCCTTCTTAAACACCCTTCTCACATCCTCCCTAATCTCCTGTGTCTGATACTGCTCATCCTCGTCCGGCGTGCACGTCTCAACACGATCCTTGAACTCAAGCTCGAGATCCCGACCTCCCCTCCGTACAGGCCTCCACCCAATAGCCTCCAACACCCCGCCCTCATCAACATCGCCCGCCGCTTCCTCGATCAAAGGAAACAGACTGAAATCGCGCTCCAAGCACGCGAGATCAAGATATCGGCGTAGGATCTCTAGTCGTGAGGATTTGCGGAGGTGTAAGTTTATGCTGGCCTCTTTTTCTTTTTTCCTGGCAAAGGGGGGGTTGCTAGTTGACGTGGCTGGAGAGACGACTTCGCACTTGCCGAAGATGTCTTCATGATGGCCGCATGTACAGCCTGTTATTTCGGGTCCCGAGCTCGGTTTTTGGGCAGATTGGTTGTCGTCGCGAGTGATTTGTTCGCTGCGTTCTAATCCTTTGGCTATCTTGTTGCTGCCCATTGCGCCGCGTGTTGAGGTGTACGCCCAAGCGCCAGAGATTTGTGTCAAGCCGCCAAATGTAACGACTAGACATGCATCGATGGTCGCTGCGATAGGAAGCATGGCTGAAGCGACGAGTGCGTCTTTTCTCGAACTTGTTCGTGTGCGGAGTAGCTTTTCCGTAAACTCGGCGCGGATTTGCTCTGGAGATAGAGGAAGAGAGGGTGGGTAGATGAGGGTGAGTTCTCCGAGGGCTTTGGGCTTGTTGTCTTTATCAGGTGAGGTGCTAGATGGCTTTGTATGTGGTATTGACGGCGCAAGGGAAGCTTCTCTGGGAGATGACGGTGAACCTGCCACTTGCTCGGCCGAAGCTCCAGGTTCGATGGTTTTGGCATCTGCAGGCTGCTCCTCCTCCTTCGTAGTCTCAGACAAGATAGCGCCACCGCTTGCACGATCAAGAAATTCAACATTCGTCGATCGCGTCCTGGCTATTCCTTTGTGAATGAGACTTGTCGTCCCTGCTTTGAACCCTTTCCATGTAGCTATGGAAGCTTTATTCACGGTGGCTTTTCTTACGTCTTCCTGCCACTGACGCTGCGTTTTGTGCCAATGAGTCTCTTTTTCTCCTGTCACAGGCTTCGAAAGTGGAGGAAGAGGTGGCGTGTAGATAAGGAAATGGTCAGGTATATCTTCCGGTCTGGTGCCTCGTAAGCGTGGTTTAGGAAAGGGGATCAGATACGCTGTGACTTTCCCCGATTCCCGTGAGAATCGCAGGGGCTCATCTGAAGGCAGAGTAGTGGCACTCAGAGCACTGCTCAATGACTCGGTCCGCCTCAATGGAGGCGGAGATGCAATCTCGAATCCCGCCTCACGCGCTTTAGCAGAGGAAAACGTAGTGGAAGGCGAGCCAGCTTGTGAAGCCGAATTCACCGGCCTTGTTCTAATGTTCTCTTGCGAATGAGCCGAACGTATTGAGAGTGGTAATGGTATCAAAGATGGCTCCCGAAGGTTTTCTGGGCTCGTTGCAGACCGTTGAAACGGACGATTAGAAGCTAACCTAGCCGGATTGCGCGGGGGCGGTGGTATGTACTCCGAAGCATCATGAACGACTGGCTGTGGATGGTTCCCGTCGCTATGCTCTATCATCGCTGCACATTGCGGGTGATACTGCACAGGCAAAGGTTGGTCGGGAAGCTCCTGGTATGGTGGTGGGTGTTCGCTCATGTCACAGTTTGATGCCGAATGTGTTGCGAGCGGATCTTGTTGTTCTATTACATCCGACTTGTCTTGTCTTGATGGCGAGACTTCCAATGGATTCTCTTGGTATTGTTGTGCGTACTCTTGCTCGCTCTCGTGTTCTTGGCTAGAAGCGCTGGAGCGCATCGCAGAAGGTTGTTGTGATGGTGGTGCCATTGCGGTAGATTTAGAATGCGACGTAAAGTCTGAGACAACACAAAAAGTTCCGAGTAATCCTCAGCTTAATTAATTAATATGACTGATCATGCTACTGCAGATGTCCCAAGCTAGTAACATGATCTGCGCGGTGGCCTTCTCCGACCGTTCGTATTCCGCACATAACTATTGCGGCGATGCCCGTGCATACATAGTACGATGCAGCCACAATAGTTGATTAGCTAGAGCGAAGAGCTTCTACTTCGTAGCCTACGCTCACACTTCATCCTACAAGAATTGGCCTTCATAGACCCATCCACCCATCTTGTCACTTTGTCTATGGTTCCCTAGGATGCCTTGAACAAATCATCTATTGAGCGTTGTAGCCTCGGGGCGGAGCAGGGCAACATGCGTAAGCACGACCGTAAGCTCGAGGCTTAGCTGCAAGTAGACAAAGCTCCCGCGATTTGCGGCCGTACGGCACACAAGCACTGGTGTTTTGGTGGCATGGACTGGCATGGACTGGGACGTAATTCACGAGGGCGTCTCTACTTCGTACTGTGTAGATGCTGCACACAGTAAGATGGAGGTGGTTTCGTCGGCCTCAAAGGTGCTGAAGGGCGATGCGCTGATGCCCCAATATGCGCTCGACGTTCTCTCACCTAAGCTCGCTGTACATCAGTTCCATCTCACTTCGTTTTCCGTCCATGAACCTTGGGAATCATTGTAACCTGTAACAAGGCAAGGAGCATATGTGTCTCTGGCGAAGCAAATGGAGAGCAGGCTGGATGTACAATACCTGCACGAAGGAAGGACCCACTACTCCACGTGTTGCCAAGAGGGAAATCTTTGAGATAGTGGAGCGCAAGGCTACCATAGTATGATGTATTGTATGTGTGTTTAGCCAGTATGAACAGTGCGGCTGTCCTCATACGACTCTCTTATTTACTACCCTTTCTTGGACCCCCCCCCACTTCCAAGGCTTCTCTTCTCGCCTTGACCTGTATGCTGTACCATACCCTGACTCATCAGTGCTCTGCCCGAGGAACTATTCGATTGACCCATGCTATCGTTGTCTCGGGTGAAATTCCTGCGCAGTTGTTCGATGAGCCCGTGCTTATTGAGATGTTACGACATTGCCCTTTGTTCACCAATCGTCTTTTCCGTCGTCCTCGTCATCTGAAAACGTGTTAGCGTATGAGCATTCTGCTAGTGAACATTATGCTTACCACTGTGACTGACTTTCGACTTTCGCGCTGCAAGGGCACTAGCCAAAGCTCCAGCCATTCCAGCTTCCGGGCCAGGGCCACCGCCACCAGACGGACCTGATGCTGCTTCGGCCCCTGGAACTGCTGCCGCGCTTCGATCTTTCTTTTCCGTGTCTGAGACCTTCTTCAATTTTGCACCACCACGAATATCTGCCAAAAGACCATCTCGTCCACTTTGTGGCTTCGGGAGTGCTGCAGCGGCGGGCATCGGCGGTGGGGGTGGTGGTCCAGAACCCGAAGGCATCGGCGGCGGAGGTGGCGGTCCAGCACCTGAAGGCATTGGCGGTGGAGGTGGTGGTCCTGAGCCTGGCGGCATTGGCGGCGGCGGGGGTACGGCGCTGTTCGGCATTGGAGGGGGGGGAGGGGGAGGAGCAGCACTCGAAGGTAACGGGGGTGGAGGGGGTGCAGCACTCGAAGGTAATGGGGGTGGAGGGGGTGCAGCACTCGAAGGTAACGGGGGTGGAGGGGGTGCAGCACTCGAAGGTAACGGGGGCGGAGGTGGTGCATTGTTGGTAGGAGGGGGGGGTGGAGGCGCAGGAGGAGCGTTTGACGATGGGGGTGGAGGTGGAGGTGGCGGGGGTGCATTTGTTGATGGCAGCGGAGGAGGAGGTGGAGCTGAATTGGCAGGTGCTGGGTGCACAGGGCGTGAAGCCGAGGGAGGCAACGGTGGCGGAGCGGGCGGCGCGTTGTTTGTCGGTGGTAACGGAGGAGGTATCGGGGAGCTCTTAGGAGGCAATGGAGGCGGTGCGGTTGATGGGGTTTCTCGCGCTGGCGGTGGTGGAGGCACTGGTCCACGACTTGGGGGAGGAGGCGGGCCTGAAGGTGTGCGGGTCCCTGTGAAGGGTGGAGGTATGCCAAATCGCGGAGCCGGAGCTTTATCGCCATCCTCCACTGGAGTTTTTGGTGGTCGTGGAGGAGGAGGTGGTCCAGGATTCGCCAAAGTAGATGTGTTTCGAGCTCTGGTTGGCGGCTCTGGTGGTTGGGACACGAATTTGCCAGCGTCGGCGATGGGTGGGGGAGCACGGAATCTTGGCGGCGGAGGACCAGGTGGCGGTGGAGGTGTTGCAGTTCGCGGGGGAGAGGGCGGCGCAGGGCTCGCAGATGAGTTACGATGGATGACAGGCGCTTCTGTTTTGGTTCTGCGAGCTGGCGGAGGAGCCGGCGGGGGGCCTCTTTTGGAGGACGACGTGCCCGTGTGCTGCGGGCTAATGGCCTTGCTCGGTGGTGCACTGGAAGGTGGCGGCGGCGGCGGCGGCGGTGGAGCCCGAGACTTCTTGTCGTTGCTGTCCACTTGCATCTTTTCCTCGACCTTGCGCTGCTCAATGTATAGTTTGATGAAGTCCGCGTTCTCCTCGATCTGGTCTTCCGTTATGCCCATCGCCAGTAATTCTTTCAAGAGCGGTTTCCATGACGGGTCCGATGTGTCTATTGCCGAGCTCCGCGAGCTCGAGATGGTTGGAATGCTAGTTTGTGACGGCGAGGTGATGTTATTCGGCGGTATGATGGAGTGGGCTGGCGGGGGAGGGTTGGAGTTCCTGTGACCAAATAGTCCACCCAGCAGACCGTGGCTTCTGCCACCATTCGCAGCAGCGCCGCCATTCCCTAGAGCTGCGCCGAAAGGCTTGTTCTTTGTATTTTTATGGGCACTCTTCTCCCTGTCATCCATCTTCTTCTTGAATGTCTTCGCCTCCTTCTCATCGGCAAACGAAAGCGCAGCCAGACAGTCCTCGAGCTCAAAGGTGTGGAAGAACACGCGGTCCTGGTTGTAGCTGAAGGTCTCGTATATCTCCTGGTCCCAGATCACGCCGCGGCTGGTTGGCTGCCTCTTGTCAGTCTCTTTCCTGGGGCATACCTAGGCATACGGATACGTATACAACTTGTATGCATATGCACGTGCACATACCGAGATGTCCACCAGCTTGATCCAGAAAGTATGTCCCACCAGATCATTGGCCAGAACGGCGGCGCCCTGAAGCCCGGTGTAGGTCCATCGCTGCCTGTCTGGATAGGCAATGTAGAGTTTGGCAACGCCGACAGCATGTATCTTGTTGTTCTGCTTGGGCACTGTGCGCTTGACCGTCTGCTTGTCCTCGTCGGACAGGATCGAGGGCATCGTGGCGGCAGCGGAATTTGTAGCGGGTTAGAAATGTATGGTGACACTGGCGACAAAGATGCGGTCGACTTGCGGAGGGGAGGGAGGGTGTTCAACAGCAAGTTGCTAGGCTGCACATGTAGTAGCGCAGTGTCTGTCTACGAAGTAAGTACAAGGCAGACGTGCGGTGGTAGTCGGGATAGATTGGGCCACGCCAACTCCAGCTCCAGCATCCGCGTCACAGCCCACAGTTATCAAGATACAATAACTGTCGAGTGAGTGAACGAAAGAGACGTCGACGTCAGAAGCAGAACGAAGGGAACGCTGCGGCTCAGCCGATGACGGTCTGTGCGCTAGCTTTCGTAACACTTTCTTCCCTCTTGTCCAATTCCACCGCTCAAACCGCTAATAACTTATTGATTCCATATTTTCCACGTCGTTCACGTATTGTTTCAAGACCATCATTGCCGGTACAGCTATCAAAGGCAGCGGAGGGTATTCTTAGTATTACGACACTGCGCAAGTCTGACCGCTAAAGGACACTCTGCATGTGCTGGCTGCATAGACCGCTCGCCTCCACTATTCACGGTAGCATAAAGAAACCCCTCCGCCAACAGAAGCTGCAGAACGCATCCCTGCTGTGAAAAAAAACAAAGAAATACATTTACCTTCTCCCAGTTACCCATCATTGTGTAGATGAACGGGTCCATCGGCAACTGCTGGCTTCTGCAAGGTCTGGGAAGTACCTGGGACGTTTCCAACCCAACCACATCTCGCCAACCTCATAGCACAACTACATCTACACGGTGCTCCAATTCTCCTCCCTTTGATGATGCGTCTAACTTGATTAAAGCCATTGGTACTCACAATATAGCTACCCGGATTATCTGCAGTCCCCTTTGTCTAACCCATGTTATTTGCCCTATCCACTTGTAGCTGTGTCTCCTCCGTTTTCCAATTCCATCTGTGACAACACCTTCACTCTTCTTCTTCTCCGCCATCGCCAGCATTTTGCGTTGTATCTCCACCAGTATTCACATCTTCTTCCCCCGCCGCCATTTCCGTTGCAAGCGACACTTTTTGTACGGCAGACGCATCCATCTCCACCACAACTCCCCTTCCACAGACTTCACCAGCGCACCACTGATCCCACATCTCCACCAAGCCCGTGCCGCTCAATTCCGGCAATCCCGGATCCTCGAGCTCACAGAAGCCACCATGAGCCTCCGCACCATCGATCTCAAGCTCGGTCTTCTTCTGCGACTCGATGTCGCCCACGTCTGAGCTTTCAGCCCTGTTCCGGCGTTCAGCATACTCGATCTTAATGTCTTTGACAATGCGATACAGAGTCCAGATCACGGGAGCGAGGACGATGGCTACGAGGCCGACCAGCACGATCGAGGTCAGAGTTTTCGAGTCGAAACGCAAAGGTTTAGTTTCCGCTGCACTCATCGATGCGCGTGTGGCCCAGCACCTTCTCCTCCTTGTAGAAAGCTCTTTTCCGCGCGACAAGGCCAACCGGATAACTCCGCCGATTGGTATAGACGATAGGAAGATACGCTCAGTCCGTTTGTGTGGAACTCGCCGTTGGCATTATCTCGATTCGAAAATAAAAGAGGGCCGAACTTGAGACTTCGATTCAAGTCAACGGATACTCAAAACCTGAAAGAAAAAAGGTGTATTCGATTTCGTATCATTCGAGAAGCGGATCTAAACTCTATATTAACATCTTTCCACTACCTTGCAGTCTATTCCATCTCCCAGATTCCCCCTCCCTACTTCCCATGTGCTCGCAATATGCACCACGTGCAAACTCAGCCCCAGGCCCCCAAAATCAAATATTTTCCCAAGGCGACGCCAACTCGCGATACGCAAGGAGCGTCCAATCTTTTCAATATGCAGCATATTGTTGCTAAGCACCCGGCGGGGTAGCCTGGACACTTTGTGCAAAGGTGATTCGCGAGGGGAGAGTTTATGTATAGTACGTCACGGATGCACGGGGCTTGGATCTCTCGTATTCGGGTGGATATACAATACATGTATGCATTTAGTCGGGGTCCGAGTAGGATGGAAGGGGGCTATTATATGCATTTAGAATTAATAGCAAAAGTCCTCCGTACATCATAACGATGTAACCTATGACGTTGGTGGAAGAAAAAAGGTTCGATTCAGAAGTTCAAAAAGTTCTCTTACAACCACCACTGTAGATACAATTTGTACGCGATGGTCACGTTTCCTTGCATTTGGTCGTTTGCTCCTTCCAGCTCGTGTGGCCGCGTCTATGTGCGGTGGGTGGGTGGGTTTTACTTGGGTGGAAGACTAGAACTTTGATGCGTTATCTCCTTGCCTGGTTGTAGCGGCTCTTACTTGAGTCGACCTATCTCCGTCCTGTTTTGTAGACAGCTGGTCTGAGATGGTATCAGATAGCGTTCCGAGTGAACGTCGAGGTTGAATATTGCATGTAAAAGGTCTACGACGAGATGATCCAACATATTGACATTGACACATATACAAAAGAACCCTCGACTCCATAATTCACAAAACATTAGTTCCACCCTCTAGATATTCTCATCAATACATACCCTCCTTATTATCCTTTGCAAGAAGCTCTACACCACCGTATGTATATCTACCGTGCTACCTCATATACTACCCTGTGCCTCGATCAATCGCATCCAAAGCATGAAGCCGAAGCTAAAATCGCCACAGTTCCACATCAAACGCAAGGAACAAACACGAACAGGAATCAAAAAATTACAACCTACGCCAGTACATAAACAAACCCCAAACCCAACAACAAAAGCTCAACCCAACTCCCACATACCATTAATAAAGAAGAAAGAGAGCCCGCATCAATGGCATACATAGCTACATGTAGAACTCCTACAACAAGTAATTAACACAACCCCATAACTAACCGCATAACCCTCGCTGACATAATCCACGCCCGCCCCTCCAAACTCCTTGACATGATAGTTGATACGAAGTACTCGTAACTAACTACTCCGTACTAATAAACAATATCTACCCCACCACCCCACCATCAGAACCCTTCACCTAACAACACCCACCCACAAACCCATCAACCAACCAACCAACCAACCCCAACACAACCCCCACAATCTCAATCTCAAAATCCCAACCAGCGCTACAATTCACCTCCAAACGCGTCAAAAGCAATGACATGCCTAACCGCCACCTACACCTCCCCCACCACCACCACCACGACAGAAACATTCACCCATCCCCTCCCCACTCTCCCCAGCTCCACCACCACCTCCGACCGCACCACCTACCTCCGCGCCCTCCAGATGTCCATCAAAGACCTCCAGGCCGCGACCAATGCTTTTTTAACGCGGAAAATGGACGACGAGAAGGCGGCGGCGGGGGTGGGGGGGAAGGATGAAGATGCGGAGTTGGAGTTGGAGCGGGGGTATGGCGAGGAGGGTGATGGGGAGGATTGAGATGGGGGGGGGGGCGGGTATGGATGCCTGAGTCTGAGTCTGAGTCTGGGTCTGAGTCTAGGGTCTTGGGTCTTTGGAGTTTGGGGGGGGGCAATATGGGTGCTAGGGTGGCGGGGATAAATAAAGAAAGGGATGTCGAAGGCTCGTGTTGAGATGGACATTAGACATGAGGGGCTGGGAGAAGGTGAAAAGGGGGGGGAGAATGATTCCGGCTGGATTTAGGTGGGGGGTGGGTGGTTCTGTGACATGGACCACTACATGGGAGATATATACCGATTGAAGAGGCAGAAGGAGGGTGGACTTGAGGATATAACGCAATTCCAGAAGTTAAAAGATGAGGCAAGATGCACAGTAGTAGTAGTAGTAGTGGTGGTGGTGGTGGTAAAAGATAAAATAACAATCTCCATCGGGTATCAACCATGCCCCCTCAGAATCAATCCAGCCTTCATCCGCAACTACCAGGCGCTTCAACCAACACGATTATTAAACAGCTACAATCCAAACTATCGCCATCCACTCCCTGCTCCACCACCAACTCCCATATCTCTCCCGCCTTTTCTCCCCACACTAGTTCTCAAACACCCTGAATGCACCACGCTGTTATCCGGATACACCCTAATGGCGCTGCCCCCAAATCTCTTGTGACAAGCCGCACAATGCCTATCCTCCGTCACAACAACCCTTCTATTCAGCCCTCCCGGTATTCTCTTCCCGTGTCTCCCCCTCGCACCCTCGCCAAGCAGAACCTGGCCTTCAATTTCCATCTTCTCCACACCTCTCAACCTCGCTACGATTCGTTCTTCATTCATAACGGAATTCGCGTTACGAATACGGCCTAGGAAATAGGAAGCCAAGTCTTTGACGGGGAGTGTGGGAGGCACGAGATCGAGTGTCGTAGAGGCTGGGAGACGTGCGCCGTGTTTAGAGAGGAGGGAGAGTGCAGGTTCCCAATTGGGCTGGTGTGGTGGTGGCGGTTGTAGGTAGAGAGAAAGTAAAATGTGGTAGATTGAGGGTTCGGCGTCGTCGTAGTTCGCAGTGGTAGGAACGGTAGTGGTAGGCTGGAATGATTTTGTGGGGGATTGTGGTTGGGGTGTCGATAGATAGGTTTGGTTGCAGTATCTGGTAATGATTAGCATGAAGGTCTGAGTACGGATTGTATGGATGCGCTTACTCTTCCGCTTTGTCGTAGTCTTTTATATCGAAAACATAGATCTGTAGTGCTTGTTTGTGCTGGCCCATTTTGCTTAGCACGATGGCTTTCGCTTCGTAGTAGTCTGGATCGTCGGGCGGTAACTGCTTGAATACGCGGTATCTGTTGTAGTTGGCGCTCGTCTTCAAGAATGTTTGTAGCCGCTCCCTCCACTTCCCTCGTTCCTCATCGCTATCAAACTCGCCGGCTTTCAGTCTTTCCAAAAATAAATCTACCAATCTCTGGTGAAAGTCTGGTTCAAGATCCCCAAGCTCTTCGATGATATGCTCAAGATATTTGACCGCGAGCTTAGGATCTATCTCCTGAAGGTAGTCTACCACTTTTTGTCGAGGAAGTGTCTCCGCATTCTCTGTATCGGCAAGGAAGACCTCCATGCCGAGCGCAGGATCAATCCGCAGCGGCCACTCTGCGAACTCGAGAATCAAGTCGAGCATCTCTGGTGGTAGCTGCTGAAGGTATCCCACAGTCCGTTGCGGTCCTTGAAGCGTCGGTGAAACCTCTTCATCTGCCTCGTTCTTACTAAATTTCTCCAACAGCTCCAGCGCTTGCCGGTGGAGCTTCTTCCCGTGGAGAAAGTCGATGAGATCGGCATATCGACCTGTCTCGTACAGTTTCTCCTGGACCACGTCTGGTTCGCAAAAGTTTGGCAGGCGAAAAAGTGGTCCAGCTAGGCCAGGACTTGCCAGCATGTACGCCCGAAACAGTGTGGTGTCTACTAATTGGGCAACCTTCAAAAGCTCAGCCGCCCAATCGATATGAGAGGGCGGCCCTGTTTGTTGTATGAAGTAGTGGAACGGCGGCTTGTAATCCTCGGCCTGGCTTTCGCTCTGTTGGGGTAACGGTTCTTTGAGGGTACCATCAATGTCAATATACCGCTTGATCTGGACACGGCATTGCGCTAAGAAAGATTGCTGCAAGGCATGTACAGCAAGCTTGAGGTCTTTGCCTTCAAGAGTCCGATCCGGCACGATAGTCTCCGAAGTCTTACCCTTAATGCTTCCCGTGTCAGTTGTGTCGTCCTTGGCCGCGGACTTGACAGAAGTCGAATCTACATCTATTTTCTTGTGACCCCCTACGAATCTGCCCATCATAGACCGTCCGATGGTAGAGACGGGCATTTGTGAAGGCTCTCTGGTCTCGCTTGCAGGCTTTTCGCCATTTGTGTCATCCACTTCTTCCTCATCCACGACGCTTTCTGTATCCTTGACACTCTCGGCTGCGGAGTATTTGCCAGCAATTGATTTCGGGTACAGCGCAATCACTCGCTCTGGAGGTGCTTTGGCGTCGGCAAAGAGGTCCATGGCCTCACGAAACTTACGTAGATCAAAGAGCGCCTGTGCCTTTAGCATCATGATCTCGCGTATTCTCCCTTCCTTGTCGTGTAGCAGTGTGTCCTCGAGCATATTGAGCAGGCTGAGGGCTTCATCGTATCGGCCACTTAACACCAGCTCGTCAATCTGTGACTCGTAGTCCTGCGCACCCATTCTCCAGATGCATCGGTCACTTCCAATCAAGAAACCTTTGCCTGCATGCGCCAGGCTGATGTTCGGTTGAGGGACGGACATGAAGTTCGCATTGGGAAGCGCAATCGTCTGTAGCAGGTTCATCGTATCTGGATTTCTGACTTCGAGACCTCCTTTTGATGGCGGCTGTAGAGCGAGCATATAGGGGTACGAGTAAGCGAGGCTCTCGGGTGCGGATGGCCATGGCACCTGTCGCTTATCGAGCGCATTTCCGTCGGTATCGATGAACAGGCTATTCACATCCTTTGCGAGCAGCATCTCGCCCTCGCTAAGTCTAGTAGCCAGCGGCTTCGGCACCCAGCTCCCCATACCCATATACCCCATTCCCGATGACGACACGGCACCGAAGCGCGCCCCTTCCTTCCCGGCAGCCTCGCCCAAGGCGCCAGGCTTGACAATGTCCTGTATAGCCTGACTCTCCACGTCCACCATGACGAAGCCTGGGTCCATCCCAGCCACGATCTTTGTCCCTGTTGCCCATGTCAAGCTCTTGACAGACGCAACAAGCGTAATCTCCATCGCATCCCCGTCCAACTCCATATCCTGCCACGTCCATAGTATAATTTTCCTCTTGACCGCTACTGCCAATCGGCTCACAATGCTGGGTATGCCTGTGCTCGGGTCTTTGACAATGTTACTCGTGACGGCAAACGTTGTGGCACCGCGTGTCTTCTCCAGCTTCTCCTGCAGCGCATACGTCTGCAAGTCGTGGATCGAGACGTGGTTGTCCGAGAGCGAGACGAGGATGTTCGATTCTTTGATGATGGCCAGCTGCTGCACAGGACGTCGCGAGAACTTCTCCTCTTCACGAAGAAGGTCGGCGGGCTTCACTCGGGGTGTGGGCGGGTCGGTGGGCTGGTTGTCGGCTTCTGTGCTGCCATTTTGGGCGGGTGCGTCGTCCTCTTCGCTCTGTTCGTTGACGCGGTATATGCGGAGGGCGCCAGTATTTAGGCCGACGAGAACTCGGTCGCCTGTGTCGTGTCAGCTATTTCGCATTCGAAGCTTAGATATGCGGCGTACCGTAGGCTAACAGGGACTCGATCTTGGACTTGTCACGCTGTTTGAGCTCGATGACGGGCCGAGCTGTGAATGCGGAGAGCATGGTGAAGGCGCTGAATCATCTCATCCCACTTTCACTGCCATGGTATCATTGTCGGGGCGTGCGTTGTGTTGCCAGGAGCTCCTACAAGCTGGCGAATATGTTCGGCCGCCCATCGTCATCATTCCCCGGCCACTTGATCTGCGCGCTCGGTCCGTCTTTATCCTGCCACGTGCCCGCATCGTTCACTCTTCGTTGGCAGAACAGTCACAAGTTTTTTGAACGCAGACGTCCTTCTGGAAAGAATTATGCACATCAGTCACATTCAACATTAGGGATTCATGCGAGATTCGGGAGGAACACTTCTGTTTGACAAATCGACATCCTCCAGAATCATAAGCAATCTGGTCGGAAAGCCATCTAAAACCTCCCGCAGAATACAGAAAGGACCGACTTGGGTGGAATCATTACCCGCCATGATATAGACTGTCAAAGCCTGTTCTCCTCCCATTCCAACCATGTCCGCAGGTCCAGATAGGTTCCGGCGCAGCAAAAGAGCGCGCAACAGAATCAACATAAAACGGCGCTGCAAGCAGCGCAAAAACCAACCCAACATCTTGAAGATGAGGATTCCTTCAACCTGCCCTCTTTACAAAAGAAAAGAGTATTGAGCCAACGCAGCACAATCTCTGTCGACTTTCGCTCAACTAACCCCAACCACCATTCCCTCGATCCTGCTCAACAGAAGAAAGGTGGGTGTAAAGTAAGGAGAAAAGTCATAAACGCTTGTTACCAACTCAGCAGCTCGTCAAATGCACTCACGCCTTCCCCCAGCAACAGCCTCAGCGGGTCTAAAGGATTCATCCAGAAGGGCCGGTGGGTTAACAGAAAGCGGTGTAAAGGAGAGGCGAAAAACAGAGCGATCATAGCCAATATGCGCGGCACTTCACAGCGTTCAATCCACTGCATGTGCATTTGCGTCCTTGACTGCACGCAACTGAGCAGCGGCTCGGGGCCAACCGGGCAAGCCACGGGGAGGCGCGGAACGGGTGCAAAGTGCGAGAGAAGGGAAAACGGAATGCAGGGCGCGCTGGAGAGGTGCGGCGTCAAAGGCCCTCGGGAACAGACATACCAAAGGAGATACACACGCAGACTCAGTTACAAAGGATACGAAAAATGGAGCGAGTTCGAACCAAGAAAACTTGACTTTTGTGAAGAGAATCTTGCGAGAGATTGATAACGAAAAACTCTTGGGGGTATACAAGAAAAGTGTTCTGGCGAATCGCTCCAAACGTTACCATGTAAATGAGAGGGATATCAGTCCAACGCCCAAACAACCAAAATGCAGAGCACAACACAAACGACCATACCAGAAATACATTAATACTGACGCCACTCCGTGATCGTCGAGCAAAGGCTCAGACGTAGAAGTTGGCGAATGGGGAAATTAAAATGGAATGTAGATGCAAAACACCAGTTTCGTTCCATCTTCGACCAGCTAAGAGGAGCTGAGAGCTCCATCGATTAGAGGGAAGATTCTAACTCGGAGAGCGTAAACGCATCAACCCGAGTGAACGGGGGACCTCAAGGTCCAAGGTACGTAACCTGAGCGATTACGGCTCATGACAGGCCAATATAGCAATCTGCGCATCTTCGTAGACTCAGAACGCAAGCGAAAAGGTCAGGGAAGAGAGCAGATTATCGGCGATATGATGAATCGGCAAATGGATTCTTCTCGGGTGGGGTATTAGCGGCAAACGGATTGCGCTTTTCGTCGAGGGGGGATGGGTCGGCAAGGTGTCCATGGCTGCTAACTCGGGCGTGACTAGGACGGGAAGAGACAGTGACCGTATGTGTGTCCACTTGACCGATCTTTTCGGTTGGGGGGTAAGTATCGCTTGGAGGATAGGTGCGGAAAGATCGAGTAGGCGGGGCATACGATGCAGGCTCATACGATGGCGGTGCAGTGTCTACCGGGTGTGTCTTAGGCTCGTTGTCGTGAACAGGGTCGATCACATAAGCAGTGCCCTCTGGAGTATCGCGTCGGGCAATGTGTGTAGCAGCGTAGGCGAACCCACCGAGAGCAATGATCAACCATATGAGGATCAAAGCTGTGGAGATCAGCGCTTCAGTGCGGATGCCACTCTTCATGCTGTTGATAACAAACTCGATGGCTTCACTAACCTCATCCTTGGCTTTGCCGTTGGGGTCAGCAAGCAACTGTTGAGCCGAACCGGATTCGCTGACTCTTGCAAGAGCTCCAAGGGATAGTGTGTCGTTGGCCACGCCAGGAAAAGCGACATGGGCATTATCGTGAACCCAGGTGAGGCCCTTTTGGATGGCGGTGATTTTGAGCCCAACCAAGCACTTCAGGACCTCTTGGACGGCGTCTTTCAGAATAGTATCACCGAAAGCATCTTCGAGCACTCCGTTGGTCTTTTCGACGAATTTGTTGATCGTTTCGTTGACTGCCGAGGTGCCCTTGGTGACGATACCAAGAACATCGTTGTTGATTGTCTTGTCGAGTTTGCCGACAGCGCCATTGACGCCACCGGACCATGACATGGAAGCATTGTTGAGCTTGACGACAACCTTTTCGGCGAAATTGGCGACCTCGTCGGTGAGTTCTGGGGTTTTGGACTCAATCTTCTTCAAGAGTAGATATTGGCAAAAGCAAGAGAAGAGGCCGGCGATACCCAGAGAGATCAGGAACAGCATAGGTACAGAGGTGCCGTAAGCCCAAGCCCAACGCATTATGGCCTGGCGACGAGACGAACCGAAACGGCGGCCTAGCCAAAGTCCGATGGTGGAAGATGTGGATCGAGAAGCAAGATAAACCACGTCCATCGGCTCGTGTCCTTGGTGGAAGAGCGCAGCGCGTTCCTGCATTCGACGGTAGCGTCGAATTTCCATATAGGCCATCGGGACTATAGCAAGAAGCGCCATGATGATCAGAACGATGAGGGCAATCTTTTTCGCATTTTGGGCGAGTTCGATGAGGGTCTGAAAGAATTCGTTGATGGAGTTGCCTTCGGTACAGAAATTGAGTTGCTCCTTTTGAGGCACAGGAAGAACTTTGGAATCGAAGGTGAAATTGTCCAAGCCTTGAACAAGCTTCCTAATCTCCTGGAAGGGAACGCGGATGAGGTTGTCTGTGAAGTTTTGCACCTCTTCAAAGTTGGGGATCGAATTGTTAAGCTTGTTGATACTGTCCATCATGCCTTTGGGGGCCTCGAGCGATTTCAGCTTTTGAATCGGGCCATCCAGGTTGGGCAGTGGGTTGTCAATCTTTCCAATCAATGGAACATTCTTGATTCGATCGAATATGCCATCGAAAGTTTTCTGGCCCTTGGACAAGGCATCGCCGATACCGTTGGTGACGTCTTCGATGGTTTGATTCAGGTTCTTAGCGACAGCCTCGCCGATTTCGACGGCGGCGTGCATGCTTCCGGTGACAACAAGAGTGATTAGGCAGAGGTATGTGCTAGTCATCATGTGAATGACAAAAAGCACAAGCTCTTCAACGCCCTTGATGGTGAGGTCAAGCATTTTCACGAGGCCATGGACTGCATTTTCTATACCGGAAGAGGTCATGTCGTTGACGCCCTTGGCCATGAAGTGCGGCATGGAAGCCATGGAGCTGCCCATTTTTTCGACTTGGGTGCAAGCGCTGAGAGCCTCACGGCGAGCTGAGTTGAGGTTCGTGTTGGTGCTTGCAATTGCAAAGAGTAGGCGGATGAGGACGAGAAGAAGAAGGATTGTCCAGCGGTTGATCCATATCTGTGAGAGCCTAGCTCGAAGGCCGAGGTATGGTTTAAGGTATGGTGTTTGGTTTGGTGTAGGTCGTGGTGCATTTTGTGGGGCGTAGTAGTCTCGCATCTCATGATCGCCAGCGGAGAGAGACGGAGGTACAGCCGGGAAGGGTTGCTGTTGGTTCGCAGTCGAAGCCATAATGGAGGTGGGTAGCTCTGCGAAAGCGTGGTCTAAGGCGGATATTAGATGGCGAGATTTGATATATGGACAGCCAGCACTTGAGTAGACGAGGGAGAGGACGAGGGTAGTATGAAAGTGTAAGGGCAAAAGGGCCGAAGATTGAGTCAAGGGTAGATATCTTCCAGAGATAGTGTGTGCGAGGGTTACAGGAAGATGACGCGATTAGGAGACAATGGAAACAATAGAACAGTCAAAGAACAATAAAGAAAAAGAGAAGCCCGGTGCGCCGCACAATGCAACAAAGAGAGGTGACAGCAGAAGTAAAAGTGGTAGAGTGTGAAGAGTGGAGAGTCGACGAGGGGTGACTTGTTTTTAGTTGTTCACCACGACGCAATACATGAAAGGTACGTACCGCGAGGAAGCGCAGGACCAGATCGCAGGCCTCTGCAAGGTACCAATGGCGCCTTCACAGAAGCCTGCTCGACCACAGCGTTTCACGAAACATGCAGCTCCATGCGGCTCAAATCTGGAACAAGCAAGATCTGGTTAGGTGAGCGGCCCAAATAGGCGCCCTGAGAAGAGTGACAAGCCTCTAGCGACCAGTCATTTGGGTATTGTCGCAGGCAGGCGGGGGAGCGCCCGAACGACGCGCCGGAAGGGCTCAGAAAACCCAAAAGGCTATTTTGAGGCTCCTTGTCCTTGTGGTTGTTGTCGCGCGTTGGCTGATGGGCCGGGTGTCCTTTGTTTGTCGGCTTGCGCTCATTGGCCTGCGACGACTGCAGCGCACGGAGGAGGGCAGATCGGGTGACCTGCGTGCTGTCTCGTGACGTACAGTCGTCGCAGAGGAAGAGTGTGTGTATACACAGTTGTCGCGAGCGCAAGGGATCGCTCCTCTGGGTGACGGTCGATGGAAGAGGAGGTGCTCATCTTTCGACACGACGGCACACGGGGACGGTTTTGTACTGTAGGTCAGCCTGTTGCCCGCGTACATGCACGGTCTGTGGCGTGCAGTGCTCCTTCCCTGTTTATGCTTCAGTCGACGTCATCTTGAGTCTGGTCGCACTTTCCTCCTTGCACGAAGTAACTGCCCTCCATCCGTCCTCATCTGACTATTCGGAAGGCGCAAGTTGCGGGTTCTGTGAAGGTGTCGATAAATAGATGCTCCGTGTGTCTTCTTGCATTCAACGCATTCAACGCATTCAACGCATTCAACGCATTCAACGCATTCAACGCATTCAACGCATTCAACGCATTCAACGCATTCAACGCATTCAACGCATTCAACGC
>JAFISD010000022.1:0-57413 GCA_022560085.1 Helminthosporium solani | reverse complement strand
GCATTCAAGCGCGCTGTCACCAGAATAGCTGCTTGACTGTGCGCTGCAGCTTTGCCTGTCGTCGTGCCAAGCGATCGATTTGTGGCTGCGGCGTAGCGCCGACTTCTTGACACTGGCGGCGCTGCGGTGCGCTGCAATGTGAGCCAATCAAGGACATGAACCATGGCCCCCATCAAACATGATCCACAATATCCCAACCTCATCTCATCTTTCTTGCGACCTCTATTCATCCGCCATCCTCTACTTCTCTCGTCCTCATATCGTGACATACTCGCATGCCGCGTGATACTACTGACATTCTCCCGCGCTCAACAACCAGCATCCGAAGTTTACGGTTAACGCTCTTCCATCACTATGAGTAGTAACATAACAACAACAACAACAACAACAATACAACAGTATACAGTCTTTTCTTATTCCATATGGTCTACATCTCGACGTCTCTTTAATCTCCCAATCTTCCATTATTAGCGGTTTTATAAAAAAGAGACGGATAGCCTACGCGCAAGGCCAACATTGCCACACGAGCATCCAACCCAACCCGCCTGTCCAAAGAAGACCGCGCTCCTGGCGAAGTCTCCCTTCATCAGCAATAACATCGAGACGGTCGTTCTATATGTCAGATTGAACATACAGATACGAGCTTCGATTACTGTAGTAACTGTAGCATCCGCGCCGCTCTCCGTGAACTGCTGGGCGATGAAGCTGGCAACTACACTCGGGCTTCGGCGCGGGCTGCAACAGCACCAATGCCAAACACCATTCTAGATTCTACTGTGCAAACGCAGGAGTGGGCCGACAGATGCTCCGTAATGGGCTCCTTACAAAGCAAAGGTATCGTGGTAACCACAGATACCCATGAGCGTGTTGTCCGACATTGCACGTAGCCCCAAGCTCCCACCAACAGTCATCAAGAGCACCCGTGCCCGACGTCACGATACCTCCAGAAACCCCCACAATCGCACTTCTGCCTACCAAACTCTGCAACTCCACGCCTTGCCCTTCGCCCTGACGACACCGCGGATTTCTTCGAGTTGACAGCCTCGCACTTTCCAGAGGTTAGCATCAATCAAGCGCCACAAGCCGCAGTTACTACAATCACCCTCCGCGTAATTGCTCGCTGCATTGTCGTCGACAGCTTACAGCAGCCCGCTCCTGCGCTCAGCCTTCAGTTGTCAGCGTTTCGCGCTTCTTGAGGCTCCACTCCGCCAAGTAAGTCAGGATAGATTCTATTGCATTCTCTGCTCTGCTCTCCATTGCAAGGTCGATCGCGTCGTCAGCGTGTAGGCCTCTCACTGGCAGTGTGAAAAGGTCAGACTCCTGTTCTCGTCTTATCCGCCATACACCTTCGTTGAGAGCTGGATTGGGAGGGTAAAGGTTGTTCACCGCCACTTTGTGCCCTTCTATCTCTTCCTGTTATCGGAGGTAGCTGTATTGACCCAGTATTTTTACCGTAGGCAGCAGCCTTTTGTAGCCTCTTGAACAATACGACGCACTTGCCTCGAGAGTCTATTCACACAGCCCTTCATCGCATATTACTCTCACCCGACATTCAAGCCAACTGCTGTATTACCTCAGCTTGCTCTGCATTTCACGAGCGTGGGCAAGCGCTGTCGGAACCCGACGCGAACAATAGGCTTACGGAAAACAACAAGCCAGTCTTCAAGGTACGTACAACATGGTACACGTTGTGTTTACTCGCTTGCTCTGGCGACCATGCCAACGGCGTACAACCTCATCTGATTCGTCAATGACGGTCGATTGTACTATCTGGAGGCATCTTGAATCCTTGATGAATCCTTGATGAATCCTTGATGAATCACCTCATTGTCTGTCAAAAGCCACCAGGGCGCGCAAACTGTCCCACAACACGTGCAAAATTACGAGATTCTACGCAGCAATACTGCAGCTTCGTGACTTTACTAACAAACGAAAGGTTCTTCGGTCTATCACGGTCACCTAGCCAGTACTACCGTTGTACTAGCGCACGTGAATTCACCGCCTTAAGCTAGCTTCCTCCTCCTACTAAATTCCTCACTCAACCTCTCATAACAGTATCTGCACAACCTCAACTCATCGTCTAGAGCAGTACTGAAGCTTGGAAATACTATAATCTCCATCAGCTACAATACTTTCCTGGATGGCTACTCTTGAACCTTTTGGAAAAGGCGGTGCCCGCGAAAAGGGAAGGGACTCGCTTGGGAACAAACCACCAAGCCCTTCGCCTTCGTCCAACGATAGTCAGACACTGAATGGGGGGTGTAGCCCTACCATCTTCCATCATGACGCCGAGCAGTCCTTCATTCTCTCTGGGTCTTCTTCTCATAATCCTCACAATACAACGAATGACGACATAAACACGCTGCTGGATTTTTCATTCTTCAAGCCCAACATAAGCTACCTTGACGACCACAAAGACTACCCCGACCGTGAGCCCCGCGATTCCCGTGATCCCCGCGATCCTCGTCCCGGCGCTCCTCGATACATGCCTCCATATGCCGCCCACCGCTTCAAGCGCAATGGCACTCCGTTTGGCGGAGGCGGCTATCGATCTTCGCGTACATGGCTCTCCCCAGAGAACCAGCGGCAGCAAGAGTTTCAGGTCGTTCGCAATGCCATGCGCCGACTTTTCAAGAAGTCCGACGTGGCCCAAATGACTTTCGACGACTACATCAAGCACCTTGACGCAATACTTGAGTCCAGGAAAGACCGCTTAGCGAAGACTGTTGCGCAAAAGGAGGCTGACCGTGCCGCCAAAGAACAGAATGATAGGCGTGGCTTTGTTGTAGACGAGAAAGCTTGCGCGATCCGAGTTTCCAAATCGCTGCCCAACCCTACCAACGTCTCGATGCACGGCAATATTGGGAGGGTGCTAGGTGAGAAGACGATTTGGTGTCCGGATTGGCAGAACGGGAAGGAGGAGATTGCGGATTGGCCCTCGTACGCTGAGCTAAAGTGGGAAGGTGATGATCGCGCAAAGACTGGAGTCGGGCGTTATCCTCCCTTGCCTCGAGAGCGTGGTGCTATTGGTATCACTTGGGGGCAGTTGCATGTCATCGAGCAGTACCCCATGGACCAAATCGCCCAGATTCCTACCATGGAGGATGTCTATCTCCCTGTCGATGAGATCCCCGACGAAGACAAGTACAAACTCGTCAACAAGGAACTTGAGGCCGCCATGGATGAGTACCTTGAGTCGTAAGCCCTCCCTATTCCTCATCACCCGGTGCCCATTGATTCTTTGCCTCGCTGCAACACTCACGGAACACCCGATCAACGGAAAACCCCCCATCTCCTTCATTTAGCGACCATTTTGTTTTACTTACGCATCGATTCGACCCGGTCGTTCCAACAATTTACGAAAAGGGTATAAAGACTTTCAATTAATATGACCTCTTGAGCCATCGTCAATGTCATCCGAACAAGACCTTCTTGGAGCAATCAATTTGAATCCGTTATGTAAGTCATGCTAGGTGGTTTGGATGGGGGCCCTGGGTGGATCATTTGTTGCAAGGGCTGAAAGGCTAGGTGGAAGGTGCATTCTTGGTTTATGATGCGTGTCTCCATGGACTACCTTTTCCTTGTTATTTTTCTCTTTTGCGGTTGACTCGGCTTATGCAAGCATATTCTCTCTCACCTGTTCACGGTGAATGTATTTCGATAACCCTCTCTTTCAAAGTCTAGGTTTGGCATTGCCTGTCAGTTGGAAAAGGGGTAATGGGTCGGTGGGCGGCTTTTTTTCTACGATACCTATTGTCCGGCGGCACCTTTCGATAAAACACATGTGAGCATTTGCAGCCTTTTCGATCAGACCTTCTACGACACCCGAACGAACTCAAAAAGGTACTCGTCCTTTTCTTCTTTCCAACTCCATTTTTCATCTCACCGTTGGTAACAAAGTCAATTCGCGTTCTGGGTATTTCTTGCATCTATCTTCAGCTAGCCGGTCGCCCCCCCCTATCAGGCGGACCAGTGGGTCTGAATAGTTCTCTTTCTTGCACATAGCCGTCAATCAAAACTTGTATATTAGATCTTGTTTTCATGTGTGCATGTTATGACCCACTAACTAATCTATGGAGCAACTTCTCACTAACCAGCACCATCTTGCCAAACCCCGAAAGTCTACAACGCATCTACACATCTCCTCGGAGCAATTCGTACAGTCCCACAGGCTTCAGAGGCGTCGTAGGCGTGAGATAAAATACGTACAAAGTACCAAGACAGCTACCTTGAATCTTCCCAATTACTTTCCTAACTATAGCCCCAACATGTAACATCACCCCAACTCCTCAACCAAAGAAACCCACCCCCTTCTCGCTTCCCTTACTTCCCTCTACTTTGTCTCCTCGTCGCTCGTCGCTTACATTGGAAGCCATGACTGGGTCACGTCAACCATGCAGCTCCGTTAAAGTCTGAACGATAACTTTGCTTATCCCATCCCTATCGCTAGAGGCGATGTCGCTGTTTTTATAGTTAATATTTGGTTCCTAGGCTGTGCGGGGATGGGATGGCATGTCCTTTGGGGTCCCGACGTTTGTGGTTTTGGCAGTGGATGGTGGATTTATGGGGGGGGATGACTACGTTGCTGTTATTGGGGGGGGATGGATGTCTTTGGTATTTGGGGGTGCGTATTGGGGAAGAGTTTGCGGTTGGGTTGATGTAGTGGGTTGAGAGTGGGAGGAGGGGTTCAGAGGCTTGGAGGGGGGATGCTGTGATTGTTTGCTTGGTGGTTGATGGGGTTGAGGTGGGGTTGGGGAATTGGACAGTGGGTGGTGGTGGGTGGTGGATGAAAGGGATTTTAGAGTTGAGTATGTGGAAAGTGTTTTTTACTTTGTCATATGCTACTCGCAGTCACGTAGACATGAATCATGGAGATGGACAGAAAGTCTTAAGTTAATGGATGAGCTTGTATAATGGCAGTGAAGAGACTTCCGTGGGGGATGGGATACAGGGATAGGGGTTGGGGTTGGATTTATCTTGTAGGTTTCTAGATAATAGCTGTCCGCTATTCTTCGTTTGGGCTGATCGAATGCCTTAACCCTTATAACTATGGATTGAACTGCACCACCCAACCCTCAACCATGCATCGAGAGAATCACGTTAAAGAACATCATATCGAGGACAACTCTCAATCATGCCCCTCACGCCTCCATCCTCGCCACACGAGTCACCCTCCTCAACCCCGTTCCAGGCTGAACATTCCAATCAATCGCGCCCCTCGCCCCCTCAAACCACACCCCCAACTCCTCTCTCTCCGCATCCGTCCCCACCTCGCCTCCCTCCGATCCACCCCCCAAAAGCGAACGATCCGCCCTCTCAAAATCCCCCGCCGCAAACAGCGGCTCTCCCATCAACAAATGCGCCTTCCCCCGATCAGTCCACGAACGCCCCTGCTCCACATCACTAAACCACTTCGCATCATTCGGCGGGATCAACTCCGCCGGGAGGGACCGCACCCATGGATTTGACGAAGGCGACGGCGAATCCGTAGCAAGGGATAAAGCATGCGAAAGTGCCGTTTCAGCCGCCAGAAGGGTCCGCGCGACCTCAGGAGTGATTTCCAAAGCCGACGATGTAGCAACGGCCGTAGGGTCTGATTTCGACAAGGAAAGGTAGGGACCTAGTAGCGATAGACCGAGTATGCTTTCTGTCTTCCAGCGGAGTCTCTGGATGGACTTTTGGAAGTCTGGGGGTTGGGAGTGCAGGGGTTCGGCGCGGGTAAGGTAGGCATATGTCATTGATATTATGGCGGCTTTGCAGTGTTGGATTGCGGGTTTCCAGTCTTGATTTGCTTTTTTTGCTTCGGCTTTGGCGAGCATGGCTTGGATTGTTTCGAGCCAGGTTTGGGCGTCGAAGGTTGGGGACTGCATGTTGGTTTGGAGGGCTTCGGCGTAGCCTTCGAGTGTGTGTTTGTTGTCTATGGTTACGGTGCTTAGGCCGTTGAGCAGGCGGAAGCCTTCTAGGAGGTCGCCTTGGATGCTGCATGGTTCTTGGTTGTACGTGGTGATTAGGTTTAGGTGGAGGGAGTGGTTTGGGGCCCATGATTTGCTGGCTGTGCTTGCTTGTTCCATGAAGTTTACTAGGCGGGGGAGATATTGGGCCGGGAATATCACTCCGGCTCTTTTCACTGTACTGTTCTTTTCTACGAGTACGACTTCCATTGCGTGCTTGACACAGCTCTGCACCTTATCTGCCCCGGCGACGGAAAATAATACCCCGGACTCTTCCAGCATGGTCTTTGCGTGTCTCGCGTCCGGAGAATAAATCTCGAACTTGACCCATAGGTTCTTCGAATAGAAGAAGTGGATGGCTTCTTTGGAGATGGCTTTGTTGACGCGGAACAAGGCGGTTTCGACGGGGAAGGGTGGTCGCGAGGCTTTGAAGTGGAGGACGTTGGATTGAATCGAGTGGGTATAGGATACATTTGGTTTACCGGCGTTGACGAGTTCGGTGTCGAGGACGTGGGCGTAGATCTTGTTGCGGATTGTTGGTGGAAGGTCGGCGAGGCATAGTGGGCGCTTTGGAGGGGTGGGGGCGGAAGAGGCGAGGTGGGTGGATGATAGTTTTGTTTTGATGCTGGTGACGCTGGCATCCATGGAGTCGCGTTTGGCTTCAGTGACCATACTATGCTATGTAGATACAGACTAAGATGAATGCCGCGGTCTAGTTCTCGAGGGTTGGTTGGACTCCGGAGAGATGGGCTCCACAGGGAAGTGATTGGCAAATGAAGGAAGAATTGGATAATGGAGCAAGAAGATGTCTTTATACAGAGAAATCGTAGAAACCTTCTTGATATTGTTTATCACAGGCTTTGCGGGGTTTTATAGCTATACCGAGCACTTGGTGATGAAGTGCGGGGAGAGCTCTCTCTCTCTCTCTCTAGGCGTGGGGAAGCGGATCCGGTCTGACTCTGCATACAACCCGCATTACCCCTCGCGTACCCTCCCCGAAGAGGCGCAGTCGATATACATTGCAACTATGCCGTGCATGCTGGCAACGTGAAGTATCGGTACACATAGCAAGCCTTGTATTCAGGGGCTGGTACATGTATGAGACGAGTACGTACTGGATCTCGACGTTGTACATGACAAGCCTAGCGCATCCTTCAATTACTGTATAGATTGGACATAGTGCATATATATGCTCAATGGCGGCGTATACTATTTCATCTTCTCCTCCTTTTCCGCGTTCGATACTTTGGGGCGATGGGTTGGCTACTTCGTCGGCGTTATGGCGAAGGGGTGAGTGTGAGCACGGCAGAAGGGGTATTGAGGTTGCTGGCTTGGATAATGGGGGGATCAAAGCAGAATAAAAGGATCATAAATGTCTATGGTACAGAGTAAATGAAGAGTGATTTGGGCTGCTTCTAGAGGGCGTTGTTCACGTCTTTGCTGGTTTCAGCCTCAGCGGGAGCTACAAACGTGGATTCGACGTTGAAATCAGCCTTTTCGAGTCAGGGGAGAAAGTGCCTGAGTAGACTTGCAATTTCTGTGAAGAGAACGCTCTTCAAGTCACCATGTATCGTATCCATTAGATAGAGAGATATCTAGTCGGTCTGTAAATTGGCAAACTCTCCCTCCCCCCTCGCAGGGGGTGCTGGACTTGGCGACCTCCACGGCGATATCCACCCCAATTTCCTCGAAACCACAGACACAGTGACCAGGGTGAGCCGCCATTTGCATCCTCACACAAGCACCCCAATTGCAACCATCGCGGTTTTCTGGCTCTCGGGACCGAGAAATGAATCTGTTGTGAGCCCCAGGAAGCCCCGCACCATCCCAACGTTTCCTCACCCTTCATCCATCCCTCGTTTGCGCACACCTCCCTTCCCTGCCGCGACACCGCCGTCACCACCAGCTCCGCAGCACCATGCATTTCGCTATGCCACCCCGAAAAACCTCGCGGCCACCGCCCTATGCCGCCCGCAGCAACGGCTCGCTACCCATACCGCCCGCGCTCAAGAACCTGCTCCGGCGCGACAAGTTGCGGTTGATCGTCGTGGCCGTCTTGGGCTTTCTTGCCGTGCTGTGGCTGCTGGGACGGACGGGGAGCGCTGGTCCAGGCGAGACAAACAGGGCTGCAGCGCCAGTGCCCAAGATAACCAAGGTTGCGGTTGGCAGCGGGCCACCCGTGGTGATTGTGACGGTGATTGACGACAAGGCCGATCCTGTATGGGTGGCCAAGATCAAGCAGAATAGGGAGGACTATGCTAAGAAACATGGTGCGTCTGCTTGTACACACGCATGGGACGAATGGAGTTAACGTGGGCATCATAGGCTACCTCACCTTCTTCCCCTCCAATACGCAATATCCCACCGGCTCCTCGCCCCTCTCATGGTCCAAAGTTCCAGCCCTCCGACACGCCATGACGCTGTACCCGGGCTCCACCTTCTTCTGGTACCTCGAGAGCACCGCGCTCATCGTGAACCCTTCCATCGACCTGCGATCCCACGTTCTCGCTCCCTCCAAGCTCGAGAAACTCATGATTGTTGACGAGCCCGTCGTGCCCCCGGATTCTGTCATCAAGACGTTTGGCAACTTAAAGGGTGACCGCATAGACTTCATCGTTACCCAGGACAAGGAGGGCTTGGTCTCTACCAGCATGATTGTGCGTAATGGCGAGTGGGCCAAGTACTTTCTGGATGCCTGGTTCGACCCCATTTACCGGAGCTATAACTTCCAGAAGGCGGAAAGCCATGCATTGGAGCACATTGTACAGTACGTACCTTCCTCGCTCGCTTGAATGAGAGCAAACAGAAAACTAACAGTCACCAGATGGCATGGCACCATGCTCGCCAAACTCGCTCTCATTCCCCAGAACATGATCAACGCCTACGTCTCCGGCCCTGCACACACAAAAAATGGTCAATTCAAAGAGGGCGATTTGGTTGCAAACTTCCCAGGTTGCGCAAAGGACAACAAGTGCGCGGTGGATATGAAACCCTTCTTCGACAACCTAGACGGAAATACCAAGAGATCTGAGTAGGTGACATTATTCATGTAAGAGGAGATAGAACAAACGGCGTCCGCAATCTTGAAATATGGGATACGATAGAAGGCAGGGGGGCAGAAGCGGCGTGTCAAAGGCATGTTTCGCAGGCAGGCAGGCAGGCGCTCGGCGTTGATCTTAAGGACGGTAGACCAGACCAAGACAGCGGGTCTTTGGCTTTTACCTGTTTTGATATGTATTGGAGACAAACATCACGGCGTCGATGCTCTTTTTCTTTCGCTTTTTTTTGGTTGTTATATTGGCTGCATCTCCTTGTCGCCTGCATGCATGTACACTTTGGCGTTGATGAAGACCTGGGAGAGAAGGGGTGGGGGGGGGGGGGGTTTCCTTTTTCTTTTCTTTTCCAAACGAATTATCCATTTAATCTTACAACTATCTACATCCATGTGGGAAAAAAAATGGTGGAATCTTGTAGACTGACTGACTGACTGACTGACTGACTGACTGGTGCTTTGCGTCTGAAACCGAATTCAATCGTACATGCCATTGACTTTCAACATCGAATATCCATGTCAAATGCAAACGCATCTGTAAAATACCTACCCAACCCCACCACATAAATGGAAATCCCCCCCCCCCAAAAAAAAAAGGTTTTACAAAATAATACAATACTCACACAACGGAGCTTCCAGGACGTACGTATGTATCAAAGCCCTCAAGACCCCCCCAAAGGCTTCCTCTGCATCTTCACACTCCTCATACTCCTCCTCGGCCGCGCAGTTCTGTCCCGACTAGAAACCTGCTTAGGTCCCGCCACAACACTCGCACACATCGGCTTCCTAGCCCCCACAAACTTCCCCAAAGGACTAAACACCTCCACCTCCGGAAACTCAATCACATCCTCCACACTCTCCTCATCGGCTTCTTGCTTGATCCACGGCTCCCCCTTGAGCTTCGCCTGGTACTTCATCTCCCGTTCGTCGGCGGCCTTGCGCTGCGCCGCGAGCTTGGCCTTGTGCGCGTGGTTCGGATCCTTTTTCAGCATGCCCGGGGGCTTCCAGCCTTGAGGGCGGCGAATCTGGGCGGAGATTTCGAGCCAGCCGACGCCTTCGATGAGGATGTCTGTACTGAAGATGCGGAAGGGGAGGTTTTCAGGACGCATTTTGGCGGCTACGGTGGAAGTAAGGGGTCCAGCGATTTTCTTCGTGACGTCCCATTTGAGTTTGAAGGTGCCTGCCGAGCGCATCTTGTCGCCTACGCCCTCAGATAGAATGGAAGGAACATTGCGCTCGCTGGTTTGGGTCTGGAGGTCGGTGGCTTTATCGGTGCGTGTGACGTGGGGCTCGATGGGGACGAAGGGGTAGATGAGGAAGGTGAGGTCAGGGGTGGTGGGTGTGATGCGGATTAGGCCACCGCCGAGAAGGAGGGATTGGCCTGGTTTGAGGGCGAAGCGTTCGGAGTTTATGCGGGATGTCATTACGAGATCCCTTTGGTGGGGGGGCTGGACAAAGGTTTCTAGGCCGGGGGTTGTGCGTGCGAGACCGGGGAGATCGACGAGTTCGCCTTTGTTGCAGCCAAAGGGGATGCGGATGGGGGAGGCGGTTGTACCTGGGAGGGAGGAGGCGATGGGAAAGACGGGGTAGGGAGTGAAGGGTTGTAGGGGTGGGAGTAGAACATCTGGATCGAAGTCTTCGTCTTCCTCGCCTTCCTCTTCTTTTTGTTGGTTTTCGCCCTGTGACAAGTCGGAAGTGTTCTTCTTTGAAATTTCTTTATTCTGGCGCTCGATTTCGGCGTCCTCTTTGGCGAGTCGCTGTTGGACTTGCATCAACTCGTCCAGCGTCTTGGCCGTGTCAAGAATAGCTTCTCGTTCGGCAGCGGATCGTATCTTGCATAAGTCTTGGTAGTCTGGGCCACGGGCTTTGGGAAATACAATCTCGAAGAGATTCGACTTTCCCACATTGACTTTGCCTACCATCCAGCCTGCACCTCCTCGCGACCAGATGTCTTCCTTGACCTGCTTTGTCCACCACCCTCTCTTTGCGCTAACAAGTCTTATGTTCCCGAGACGTGCTAGTTGATTGGACCTCCCAAGGGCATCTCTGAGCACGTCTCGCATATATGGCAGTAGTGCGTCTACCTGCTCTTTCTTTGGAGCCAACAGATCTGCCCGTGTGATGATGAAACTGACCTCGGCGATGCGGTCGTTGGCCACCCATCCTTTGTGCTTCGCTCGACGATTTTGGGTACGCAACTTCGGTATACGCAAGGACGATTGTAGCGTCGGTATGAGCGAGAGAGGGAAATCGGCAGCGTCGATTACGTGGTAGATGTGATTTAGTCTATGAGGCGACTCGGCGATGGTCTGCTGGATCGCTTCTACCGAGGGATGGAATATAGGAACTCCTATGTGGTGGTGGATGAGATTGTGACAGCGATCACATACCGGTGTATCTAGTGTCTTTGACTTGACATGACTGCCTGCATCGAGGACATCCCGCTCAAGCCCTACTTCTTCCAGCAATTTCGGATCTGCTCGCTTGAGCGCCTGACTGTAGACGTCTTCCTCCGCCTTGGTCGCTTCCTGTTCACTCGGGTCGTATGCAAGGTACCTTTTTATGACGTTCCTGGCCATGTTGTAATGCCCTGCCTCGTCCTTGTTGTGGATTTGAGACGGCGCTCCGCATCCTGGACATGTTCGTGGAAGTGACCGCTTGAAAGAGGGAGGTGCCGAGATCTCTTCGTGCGAAGCTTGAACATCCAACGAGGAATCTGAAACAGCGGCTTCTGCAGCTTCTTGTCGTAATCGTCTGCAGGTTGAGAATCTCTTCGAGGAAGGATTGTGTTCGACGCGACGAGATGTGGGTATTGCTACCGGAGGCCTGAGCAATGCTGGACAAAGGAAGACCGAAAAGGAGGTTTGTAGAGCCGTAGGATCATAACGGGCAATTCTTCGCGTCTGTCGGAGGGCAGCGCGCATTTTGTGAATGATGGACTTTGTCCTCCTCGAACCATTTCCAAAAATTTGGAATGAGACACTGGGCTTTCCGAGGGTCAATCACGCTATACCTTTCCAAGATTGGTTTCGGAGTTAAGCCATCGGAACCCAAGATAGGCTAGGCCTCCGAACTCGCACTAGGTATACCGGCTACTTGGCGGCCCAAGCTCCTCTGGTCTCTGACACTCGCGGCGCCGAAAAACAAACGTGGAGTGATATTCTGGGGTAGTAATACCTCCCTTGAACTCTTCTATCCACCTCCGTCCTACCTATACACCTGTAGCTTCTACCCAATTCCATCGACCCACTCTATTCACGCCACATTCATCATGCTCGCCTCCCGGACCGCGTTGCGTCAAGCTGTGACGAAGCAGTTCTCCGTCAAGACGGGATTCAGGGCTGTTTCCGCATGGTCTCAAGTCCCCCAGGGCCCTCCTGTGAGTCCAACAATCCTACCCAGCATCAATTGAGGCCACAATGTACTAACGATGTGAATCTAGGATGTAAGTTATAATCCACCTTGAAGCGCGTTGGCAATTACTCACTGCTTTCGTCCGACAGGCTATTCTGGGTAAGTCTGAACGTTGCGATAGACGTTGGACAATCAATTGACATTCTGCAGGCATCACCGAGGCTTTCAAGGCCGACAGCAACCCCGAGAAGATCAACTTGGGTACGTAGCCCCCTTGTTGTCGCCATCCCTATCGTCCTGTCCACACATCTTAGAAGCTTACAACAACAGGTGTCGGCGCATACCGTGATGACAAGGGCAAGCCATTTGTGCTACCTTCTGTGAGGCAGGCTGAGAAGCAGGTGGTCGACTCGGCCCTGGACAAAGAGTATGCGGGCATTACTGGTGTGCCGGCTTTCACCAAAGCTGCTCTCCAGCTTGCCTATGGCCCCGACTCTGCGCCCATAAAGGAGGACCGTGTCGTCATCACTCAGTCCATCTCCGGTACGGGCGCGCTGCGAATCGGTGGTGCCTTCCTTGAGCGCTTCTACCCAGGTGCGAAGACCATCTACATCCCGAACCCGTCGTGGGCCAACCACGGCGCCGTCTTTAAGGACTCGGGCCTGAAGGTCGAGAAGTACCGCTACTACAACAAGGACACCATCGGCCTTGACTTTGACGGCCTGGTTGCCGACATCAAGGCCATGCCCAAGGGTAGCATTGTGCTGCTGCACGCTTGCGCCCACAACCCGACCGGTGTAGACCCCACCGAGCAACAGTGGAAGGACATCGCCAATGTTGTCAAGGAGGGCGGTCACTTCCCCTTCTTCGACATGGCCTACCAGGGCTTTGCCAGCGGCAGCACTGATCAGGACGCGTTTGCCCTTCGTCACTTCATCAAAGAGGGTCTCCGCCCAGTGCTTGCCCAGTCATTCGCGAAGAACATGGTATGGGGAGAAGTTTGCCAAGTATGAGAGGAAGCGGCTAACAAGCTCAGGGTCTGTACGGCGAGCGTGTCGGTGCTTTCTCCGTTGTCTGCGAATCTGCTGAAGAGAAAAAGCGAGTCGATTCGCAGATCAAGATTCTTGTCCGACCTCTCTACTCCAACCCACCGGTTCATGGCGCCCGTATCGCGTCCACCATTCTGAACGACCCTGCGCTCAACAAGCAATGGCTTGGCGAGGTCAAGGACATGGCTGATCGTATCATCACTATGCGAGCCCTACTCAAGGAGAACCTCGAGAAGCTAGGCAGCAAGCACGACTGGAGCCACATCACCTCGCAGATTGGAATGTTCGCGTACACTGGTCTGAAGCCAGAGCAGATGGATGTTTTGGCGAAGGAGGTAAGTCATCAGGCCATGTGCATTTCCGATTATCAAACTTTCCATGATTGTTCCACCACTCGCTGACACGGCCTACAGCACTCAGTGTATGCTACCAAGGACGGCAGGATCTCAGTCGCCGGCATCACCAGCGGGAACGTCAAACGCCTCGCCGAATCCATCTACAAGGTCACTGGCTAAATATGGTTGAGCATGGTGCTCGACGGCCCGGATTTGGGGTTTTGGGTGGCATAGATGGCGTACCGTGTACTATATTTCACCCTGTTCGAGTACCACATCATTACAGACCGTTTGGGCTAGACTGCAGATAGTCGGCGGCTCAAAATTGGATCTTCAGCGATTTTCTGACATTCTCTTCGCTTCCGTATGACTCTGCAATCGATGGTCGGGTCACATTCGTTTTCGTCTCCGCATGTCGTCTCCTCGCTTGGCACCTCATTGGTCAGATGTTTTTTTTACGAGTGTGCAGACGATCATTACTCGTTTCGGTCTCCGGAAGCTGACCTGCAGGGGCATCCCGTGTTGAACTGCAAGTCGACAACTTTGGACGATGGTGTTTCGATGTTGCGAAAAGTAATTTTTTTGGGGTACATATGGTGATATGTACTCCGCAATGCGCTTCAGACGCTCACACTTGCTCCGGTCGGTGAGTATTACACCACTGTCACACGCTTTCGGCCAGTACTTCGTACATCATAACACGTCCAGGAGTACGGAGTAGCAGCATGGCTTCACCCCGCTGAAGAAAAAAATATGGTCCACCACCTGTGTAGCAGAGCCCCTCCATGAAGGTCCACCGTTAAACCCGGGCCCAGTCTGCGGAGCTAACTTATTTTTCTGCACCATTTCGCCAGCCCTGCAACTTGGGAGGGCGTTCTCCCCCACACATGTAGGCGACACGAGAGCGGTTCAGGAAGTTGCGCAGCAGTTTGCGATATCTCGGACGCCGCCGGAAGAACATTCTTGATTCATGCCTGGCACGGTGCAGGTCGGTCGCTGCACACAGGGATAATGGTGAAGTAAGGAGACCCTTAGGCGTTGCGGCACCCGACGCTACGTAGTTTTAGACGAGGGATCGGCAGGCAGCTATGTCATATGCCATCGTCAAGAGAAGGATCCTATTCGGAATGACAGCTGTAAGGTGTGGGTGTCTTTGACAAACACGCGAGCACTACGCTCTTAGGAGAGGAGCAGTACAGGAGCACACGAGCTGCTATTAAGCGGCTTGGGAAACGCAGGGCTTCAGCCAGCAACCGCAGAATCGGATTATGGCTCGCAAAAAATCTGCCATATGCATGATGACGAAGGCACGCCGTTGACGTAATGCGGTAGCCCTGCAGTACGGCTGATGTCCTCCATTCAAAACCTCGCGCAATCCAAAGTGAGGCCATCCATTATCTCGTCTTACCTTTCCAAACTTTACGAGGTGGGAGGCAGCATGTTCGAACGCTTCCAGACCGCTTGGCAGGCCCTCTTTATTCCACTCTTGCTAGCAGCCTGTTTCTCCACCATGTTTTCTTCCGGCGGGAACAAATGAGTTTCGTTGGCCCGTCAGCCGCACAAGGAAACTGAGACCGTGGGATGAACATCTGCCGTCCCATGTCACTGGGCCAGGACGCCAGCGAAGGCTGCTCTTCAAGGTCCTGTGATGGAGTGGGTGGGTGGGTAAGTGGGTGAAGTGGGTGAAGTGGGTGAAGTGGGTGGTGGGTGGTGGGCCGGTGAGTACTGTCCGAGGCGCCGAGCTCGTAGAGGCCGGAGGGTAGGTGAAGGGACGGCGAGGTGAAGATCTGGCGGTTGACGTCCCTTCTTCCCCGCCTATGTTGGCATGCTCATCATTGCTGCCCCCCCTCCCATTTTCCGCCGTGATGATGTGCTCAGAGAAGCCATTGCTTTCACTATATACGCCCATACATAATATCATATCCGTGACAAACACAGTGCTGCTAGCTCTTGCTTGTTCTTGTCCTTCTTGTCCTTGTCCATCTTGTCCTTCTTGTTCTTCTTGTTCTTCTTCTTCCTCTTCTTGTTCTTCTTCTGCTTCAACTTCTTCTACTTCTTCTGCCTCTTCTGCCTCTTCTTCTTCTTCAGCTTATCTCATCGGCACGAATTGCCCCAACGTTGTCGCCCCTCGACATCTGGCCGACACGTTATAGGCATCTGGTAGTCCCCACTCCTTCTCGGCACCCTGACTCCGGGCGACCTGCAGCCCTGCAGGTGTGTAGAGCCGACCGGCGGGGGGGTTGAAGTACAAGTACGATTCAGCAACAGGGTCCAACAGTGCGTTTTCTCTAACATAAAGAAGCCTCCTCCCCATTGTCTATTCGACAACGACTTTTGACTTTCCGCTTTTAGCTGTAGCAGGCTAGTCAGGCATCGCAGAGCATACGGGCCGACCCTCTTTTCGTCATCAACGATTCCTAATCGGGCAGCCAGAGTGAATCGATCACCACGCGCGACTACATATCGGCGACGCGCTCTTTGTGCGCTTGTGTCCGCGATACTCACCCCTTCTTCATAAGAAAGGCTCGTTATACGTCTCAGCGCAGCGTGGGGAGGCTTTGTAGGGTGTGTCTAAGTAGTTCAAAATGGCTAGAGCGGATGACAAGGTGTGCCCCTCCTCCTCCTCTGCTGAGCGCGGATTCCCAGCCCGGTGCCCTGTCGCACTACACTACCACCCTCCCCCAAACTACGCCGACCTGCTGCTATTTCCTGTTTCTCCTGCACCGGTATTCTTAAACAACACGCATTGCAACTGCACTTTGCATATTGCAGACACCTCCTAACGTGCGACAAGGCCAGCGACGAGGGCGGCATCATGGCGATCCCCGGCGCAAAGGACAAAATCGACGAGATGACGTTTGAGCAAATCCTGGAGATGGACGACGATGACAACGACCGCGAGTTTAGCCAGGGCATTGTGTACGACTTCTTCACCCAAGCTGAAGGCACATTCGAGGACATGGAGAAAGCCCTGTGAGTTGCGCAGCGCACATGACATGGCTGGCCACCGTCACACTAACGCGACACAGCGTCAAGAAAGACCTCAAGAAGCTCTCCGAACTCGGTCACTTTCTCAAGGGCTCATCGGCCACGCTCGGTCTCACTAAGGTCAAGGACTCGTGCGAGAAGATTCAACATTTCGGCGACAAGAAGGACGAGACGGGGAACAATGAGATCGATGACACAGAGGCGCTCGACCTGCTCCGGACAACCATCACGCAGGCGAAGGAGGAATTCGATGAAGTGGAGACAGTGCTGCGGAGGTTCTATGAGAGCGGAGAGGATGCTTAAACTCCCACCAGGCCGAAGTTATGATCTCTTACGACCAACCATAGACTTGTCCATCACGCACAGGCAGATGCAGAGACGATTAAAGGCTGCGACTGCACCTACCCACTTTACGATTCCCAATCTGTTCCTTGACATCTGCCGATATTTTGTTATCGGGGTTTCTTAACTGTTCGACTCATAGTGTTCGCTTCGGACACCCCGCTTTGGCTTTGGGCTTGGGGGGCAGCGTTGCTTGTGTGAAAGAGGAATGAGGCATCACCTAGCACCGGACGCCCCATCGCCTTTTGGACCCTAAATAGAACTCTCTTTTCCTTGTCCAGCATGATCGATCAAGCAAGTGAGATGTTTATGCCCTCTGTAATGCCTGGTATGGCCACTCACCCACCCAGGCCAGCTCGTAGGCGGCCTGTGTGACACCTGTCGCTCTCGACCCCACATGGCGTGAAGACGCTGCTACGTCATTTCTGGAAAGAGTTGTTGGGCAGGATTGTACATCGCTAGTGGGAAACGGAGTAATCTGATTGGACAGCTGCTCAGCAGCCACCAACAACACCACGGCGTGATCGTGACTTGCCCATCTACTTGATTTTAGATGTGCTTTCAACAGTCCTTACATCTTCCCTCTTTGCTTTGTCTGATTCATCTTGATTGCCTTGGGAATGCCCATCTGCTTGCACGTTCATCAAGTCAGCCCTGCAGCCTTTCCATGATTATCATCACAGCATCGACTTCGCTGCAACTCTCCGAGGCTTTTCTCATATCGTCAAAGAAACTGCTCACTGAACGAGCGATTTCTTCTTCCCAACTACCCGGTCATCTCACAGGCAGCATTCCCTTCCCGGCCAATCCCTGCCTCCATCTAGTGTCCAATCCTCGCCGCAACGTCCACACATCCACACCCAGCATGGGCAAGAAAAAACCGACCAGCGAATACAACGACTTCCTAGACGGCGAAAAACTACGTGATAATGCCGAAGTTCGAGCATCCTTGCAAGGGTCACCGAGCCTGGCGCGCCATGTCTCACCGCCACGGACACGACAGGACGGGAAGGGCAAAGGAAGAGGGAAGGGAAAAGGTGGGCCCAAGAAACCTCAATTGACCCACTTTGTGTGCCTCCCGCTCGTCAACGAGGCGAGTCGGGCTCAGATCGAAGAGGGCTTGGGAAGCTTGAAAAAAGAGCTTGAAAAGTCTGGCTTGGTGCCGTTAAAAGCTGTCAGGCCGGCGGGCACGCTGCATTTGACATTGGGGGTTATGAGTCTGGATGCTGAAGGGTTGGGGAATGCGACACGGTGTCTTGAGGAGCTGGATTTACGAAGCTTGTTGCGGATTGTGACCGCGACGAAGGTTGCTGAGAGGGCGGCAGAGGAAGGTGCCGTGTGTGAGAATTTAAACGCTTCTGCGCTTCCGGATGCGGATCCGCTGTTTGTTGACCTAGAGGCCTTGGTGCCGATGCAGAAGCCAAGCCAGACGAGTATATTGTATGCGGAGCCGAGAGATGCTACGTTGAGGCTACTCCCGTTTGGTGAGATGTTAAAGCGGCGGTTTACAGAGGGGGGCTTCATGGTAGAGGATAGGAGAAGCTTGCGGTTACATGCTACTGTCATCAACACTATCTACGCGAAGCCGAGGGGACGAGGAAGAGACAGAAAGGTTAACCATCGTGCTAAAATTAAGGAGGATGATACGCCCGAAGAACTCAGTCATCACAACGATGACGTGTCAACGGCGGGCTCGACGCAAGATCGCGAGGAACACGCTACGGCTTCAGCAGATCCATCGACGGCGGAGTCTAGAGGTACACGTATTTCTAAGCAGCCAGATGGCTCAGATGGACATGGGCCAAACGCGAAGAGCTGGATGCGGTTCAATGCGGAGGACCTGATTGAAAAGTACAAGGGTACCATCTGGGCCAAAGACATAAGGATCGATAGGGTACAGATTTGTAAGATGGGATCTAAAAAGATATTCGACGCAGATGGCGAGGTACTGGATGAAGAGTACGAAGTCGTTGCCCAAAAGATCATATAAATTAACCATAATCAATCATCGAATATTCGAACGGGCAGTTGTTGAATGTAAAAATCGCCGCTACCTACTCAATCGCAAACCATATATTCCCTCTTCACGTGATCTACCCGCCTTTCTCCAGTCCCTCGATCTCATCCTCCATCCGCTTTCTCTCAGATAAAATCCACTCTTTCCTCTTCGCTAAATCGTACATCCCTTTACTACCCGCCCGCTCATACAACTCCAATGCACGTCTTGCCAAGGCCTCCCTATCCTTCAACTTTGCCTCGCTGCTCCCCTGACCAGCCTTGAAGTTTTTCAAGGCAGAAAGGAACGGTGCAGGAGGTGGGTGCGTATGCGTGTGGATTCGTGCCTGCAGTCCAAGAACCGTGGCACGGGCATGTAGGGCTTCGGCCTTCGCTTTCGTGTGCCGGGCTAGGGAGCCGTGCTGCGTTTGCTCGAGGATAGAAATGGATGTAGTGAGGATATCACGATGTAGAATCAATACTTCAAACATGATATTTGCCAGGCTGACTTTTTCTTTGGCCAACTCATCTGGTTGCTTTCGCGTCGAATCTTCTCTCAGTTTCTCCGCTCTCGTGCGGAGGCCGTCGATTTCGGGCGGGGTGATGGGGTCGGCGATCTTGCATAGGAGGGATGTGACTGTAGTTAGTTGGGTGGAGAGTTCGTCGGCTATGATGTCGATGTTTGAGGTGAAGGTTTCGACGTCGGCGGTTAGGATTTCGCGGTCTTGGGGCGGGACTTGGCCGGTTAGTTGGGCGGCTATGAGGTCGATTGTTGCGTGGAGGGTTGGGGGGAGGGTTTGGGATTTTTGGGGGAGGTTGGTGAGGGTTGTGAGGAGGATTTGGGTTTGGTGGTGGGTGGTTAGGGATTGGACGAGGTTCTGGGGCTTTGTTAGTGATGGGAAGGTACTAGGTCATGATATGGACTATGGGGAGGGGATTTGCGTTTTGGGGGTGTGGGAGGTGCGAGATGAGAATGGCTGGAGAGGAACGGTGAGTAGAATGGAGGGGAATGAATTGATGGTTGGATGGATGGTGCTTTCTTTCATCGCTCAAGAATAACATGCCCTTAAATGTATACGAAAATGTTTTCACAAATCAATGTGTTGGACATACCCTTGCTATCTCATCGTGTAGCCGTTGCTTCTTTACATCTCGTGTTGAGCCATCGGGATTCAACTTTCGCGCGCAAATATCTTTGTACAGGACCTCGAAGTTAGGGTTCCGCTGCAAAACGCCGGGATCGACTGGTGGAAGCATATTTGCATCGCCCCGTGAATATATTTAAAGACCGTTGCGAGAGGACGATGCTGAGAAGTGTGAGGAGCTTGTTGTGTTTGGGTAGATCGAGGTCGCGCTTGCCTAATTTGGCGTAGTAGGTCAGTGCGGCGTTCGTTGGAGATGGAAGTAGTAGGGAAGCACGGGAGGACGAACGTTGCACTGTCTACAGGAGTGAAATAGTGCGTAAGTCTGATTTATTCAGAAAGAGAACGACTTCATGTCGGCGACGTTTGACTGTCTTCCTACGTAGAAACTACCCTGGTTGCTCAAGGGTTTACATAATATATGCTGTCTCGTTCAACGATGCTTCAAATCATAGCCTAGCACCTATGTAGCGGTCAGGATAGGCTGCTTACCCAGCAAGACCATGGGTCTGGTGGGGGCGAAGCTGCGTACTCACAATTGGGGTTGACTAGGTTCATGACGGTGATCAAACCTTCACCAAAGAGTCAAGTCCGGTATCCCTATATATATTATGTTACCCTGTTAAACTTCATCGAAAACAGGAAAGGCGCTTTGGCGGAGTGGTTAACGCGCGGGCCTGCTATCTTGCATCATTGATGTGAACAACTTAGCCCGTTCCTTCGGGAGCGCAGGTTCGAATCCTGCAGGCGTCGATAGCATTTCTTTTTGCATTTGTGGCTCACGTTTCAACCCAACATACCTTTTTGTTTTAGGTGCGGATGTTTCCACCCTGCTGATAGATAGGGGTTACATATTTTTTATTATTATATATCCTTTCTGCCAAATATAGAGATGGTACGGAGTAGTGGAACAACATTCTGGTAAAGAGATGAAACATCTCGGAATGCGAGAGTATTTTTACATATCTGAAAGATCTGGAACTGTGATTCAAAGGTCAGAATAGCAGTTCGCCTTTCACAATTTTGAGGCTCCAACATGAATGACTCCTTGAACCTGCTGATTTCCACATTCGCAAGAATGCTAATTTCATTCGGGGTTCTAAAGTTAAAAGGCAGTTTGTACTCCGTACTTCGTAGCCTACCTGTCACCCTGTGCCAACTTTACACATGTCGGACCCGGAAGGCTGACGTCACCCAATACCTTTCCACGCTACCCCCCGATATGTTTTATCAACGGTCAACATCGAAGCCTGTAGAGTGCACTGCGAGCTGCGAAACGTGAAAAGTCTTGATCGCATTGACCATCTGTCAGTATGGAGCGACATTCGTATTCACGACAAAGAGCCTCGTGGCCTGCGCAGCACACCACCAGTCCTCTGGTCGAATACGCCCAAACATCGCACAGCATCGCATCAAGACGGAGTATGGAGGGCCTTTGTCAGCCTTCTTATACAATATGTATAGAGTGTCTTGGCCATTCTACCTCGTGGCGGGGTTGTCAGCCTTGGTGTCATGCATGCCACCGGTCAACAAAGGATCTAACTACGGAGTACATTGACATCATCCCTGCCCCAGCTTTCCCCAGATTTCAGTCTCCTGGATCGCCTCTTCTTGTGCTTTTGTTTGGAAGAGTGCCAACGTTTGCCATTTGCGGTAATCGGGGATGGCAGTGCTTAGCGGGTACGAAGTACGGCCGACTGAGGTTATACATAGCCTCGTTGTAACTCGGCAAAAGTGCAAGGTCAATAATCAAACGGCTGGCCTGGCCGTTAAGCCTCGCTGCGCGTCAGCGGCTGGGTTGATACTTAGTATCCTACCCCCCACATTGTTGGATCGCTGAACTCTTTCGATGTCAGCGTTAAGAGCGCTGCTCGAATGCGAGCTACAATATATAAACTCATTGATTGTAAGTTTCTACGTCTACCAAAGCCTCATGGCTAATTGTTCCTGGGAAGCTTGAACATCGCAAATGGCCGCAATGCCGGCGCCACCCGACGTAGTGGAACCGGTCGTAAAGCGGGAGGACTCGCCCGATTCTCACGTCGAAGACAGATCAAACTGGGATAGAAAACGTTCGTCTTCGTTTGTTGCAAATTCTTACAGGCCTTCGGTTTCACAGACAGCTGCCGAACGCGCTCGACGAAGTATCAATACAAAACTTGCGAATCCTCTTGCCCATTTTAGTTATAATGAGCTTCGCAAGATGGGTCGCGCATATGCCTACGACCACGCTCTCGCCGAGCCCGAAGACGTCCGAGCCATGGAGATAGGCGCATGCCTTGCACGAGAACCTGGAGACCTGACACATGCCAAAGAGCTCGGGGTTACGGATGAAGAGTTTGACGTCTTGAAGAACGAAATCGACCATCGCTGGTCTCAACCGAGGCTGCTGTACCTTGTCATTGCTCTCTGTTCGACCTGTGCGGCGGTGCAAGGTATGGACGAGACAGTTGTCAATGGTGCTCAACTCTTCTACGCCGGTGAATTCGGCATTGGGGGAAATGACCCTCGGTCGACTTGGCTGGTTGGTCTCGTGAACAGCGCGCCGTACATCTGCTGCGCATTCTTTGGCTGTTGGCTGACTACGCCTTTCAACAATTGGTTCGGACGACGAGGAACCATATTCATCACTTGTCTGATCAGTGCCATTGCATGTTTCTGGCAAGGCTTTGTCAACACTTGGTGGTCCATGTTCATCGCCCGATTTGCTCTCGGCTTCGGCATTGGGCCGAAATCAGCCACTGTTCCAATATATGCCGCCGAATGCACGCCTCCCTCTGTCAGAGGTGCTTTAGTAATGCAATGGCAGATGTGGACCGCGTTTGGCATAATGCTTGGTTACGTCGCTGATTTAGCCTTCTACAGTGTCCCCGATACGCCTAAAATCATTGGGCTCAACTGGCGACTAATGATGGCCTCTGCAATGATACCCGCTGTCATTGTTTGCTGCTTTGTATTCATGTGTCCGGAATCGCCTCGTTGGTACATGTCGAAGGGTAGACACGCCGCGGCTTATCACGCCATGACAAGTTTGCGATACAACAAGATACAAGCAGCCAGAGACTTGTTCTACATGGCTGAGCTATTGAAGGCGGAAGAGAACATGAAGATTGGGCAAAGTAAAATTAAAGAGCTGTGGGCTGTTCCGAGGAATCGACGAGCTATGCTTGCGAGCGAAATTGTCATGTTCATGCAACAGGTGCGTAACCATTGTAGTCCACATTTGAAGAACAATGAGCTGACTGGCCTTGAGTTTTGTGGTGTCAACGTCATCGCCTACTATTCTTCCTCCATCTTCACTGACTCTGGATTTAGCGAACAGTCCGCGCTCGCAGCCTCTCTAGGCTTCGGTGTAATCAACTTTGTGTTTGCCATCCCAGCAGTATATACGATTGATACCTTTGGTCGTCGCAACCTTCTTCTGACTACATTCCCACTTATGGCTCTCACACTCCTCTTTACCGGTTTTAGCTTTTGGATTCCGACAGATACGGCCTCGAGTAATAACGCACACATAGGCTGTATTGCATTAGGTATCTACCTGTTCGGCGTGGTGTACAGTCCTGGAGCGGGCCCGGTGCCGTTTACATATAGTGCAGAAGCGTATCCATTGTATGTGAGAACGATAGGCATGAGCTTAGCAACGGCAACGACATGGTTTTTCAATGCCGTACTCAGTATCACCTGGCCGAGTCTACAAGAGGCGTTCAAGCCTCAAGGAGCTTTTGGGTGGTATGCCGCGTGGAACATCATCGGCTGGGTATTGGTATTGCTATTCATGCCTGTAAGTACATGTGTATTCCAAATGCCTCCGGCTTGTGAAGTGATTTACTAATGTACGAATTTTAGGAGACGAAAGGCAAAACGCTTGAAGAACTCGATCAGGTTTTTAGTGTTCCGACTCGCGTACACGTCGAGTATGGATTACGACAAGTACCATATTTCTTCAAGAGATATGTCTTTAGGAAAAATGTGGAGCCGGTGAGCTTGCTTGATAGGGGACGGGACGATGGCGCGGATCTCGATCAGGGGATGCAGGTCGTGTAGTATATTCTTCTTTTATTCATGAAACGCTTTAATACCGTCGACGGTACAGTATGATTCGATTCTGTATGTAATTTGTTTCAACTATTCACTTTGCTTTGTTCGACTGTTACATAGATACCCTGAATTCACGTCTACGTTGGCTATTCGCTGTATTTATACTCGCTATATAGTAGTCATCTCCCTCTAACGAAATATAACGAAACAATGAAAATGTAACAATCAACACTAAAAAACACCAATCATCCCGTCCCTGCACTTTGAATGATGAGTAGATATTGCCGATCAACCGTCCGACTGCAGAAACCGGTGACTATTTGTCTAACTGACCTGCGCCACCACGCCACCCACAATCAGACCCACCACCACTACGCTCTCCATCTTTTCTGGCTTGAGAATTACCAAGATCTTGCGCACACACCCTAATCCTATCGAGTTCGATGTGCAGTTTCTATTAAAGCAGACTTGGACTCGGATGACTGGCGTGGAAATCGATATTGTAGTATGAGTGTGTCGTTTGTGTAATGCCTATCTGTGTTGATGAGACTGGTAGTACACAATACATACATCCATGCATGCATTCATGCCTGTGAAGTACATGGATGCTTTCAGGGCTTTGTGCTACCAGAGTCGCGGGACTACGATGGAGGAGGCGTGATGATCGATTCGAGGGCTGTCTGCGGGGGTTGTGGGTAGAGTGGATGGATGGATAGATGAATGAATGAATTGGAGATGGAGAGGCTGTGTTGATGAATCGACAGTAATTAGAGAAAAGGCAGTGAAGCCTAGAAAAAAAAAACTACCAAGAAATTACCAAAAAAAAAAGTTAATAACTAGTTAACTAATTAATAATTAACAACAAAACTAAATAGTTACTAAGAACTAAAAATGAAAAAAAAAAACACACCCAAAGAACAAGCAAAAGGACAACAATGTGACTTTTATTTAAATGAATTAATTACAATATACTCCTCCTCTTCGCCAACTTATCATACGTCCTCTGCGTCTTGGAATTCGCATTCCCATCTTCCATTTCCAGACCGGGATCCGACCGATTGACGGGCATCATTTGCTTGCGATCGCGGCGTTTGACGAAGCCCAGGCCCTGCTGCTTTAGGTTTTGGATGGATTGGGTTACGCCGTTGAGCCAGTTGGGGCCGCTGGTAGCATGAGGATGGGCATGCGTGTGGGAATGTGTATGAGGATGTTCATGAGAATGAGAAGATCCCAGATGGTTATGTTCGTGTGCAAGGCCGTGTTGGTCTTGCATTGCCTTTTGGCCGGGTTCCATGTATAGATGATCGCCCTCGTGGTTGACGAACCAATTCACGACGTACTGTTTTCCTTCGGGGCCGCCGCCGCAGCTCCCGGCGAAGAGGTGGGAGGGCGGCGAGTTGACGGCTAGGGCGAATAGGTTGGGGGGCTCGCTGAAGTCGGTGACTAGGCCGCGGTGAAAGAGGAAGTAGACGAGGACGAAGATGTTCATGAGGAAAACGAGGAATAGGATGATCATCCATCCTTTTGAGGCGTTGTCGACGCCCCCGGAGGCGTATTGCTGGGCTGTGACGGACGCGTTGAAGTATTGCGTTTGGTATGCGCCAAGCGCGTGGCCTGTGTAGTTCCAGTCCATGATGAAGGGTGAGTCGAGGGCACTCATAAGGAGAGTGCAACCTGACATTACTGCGAGAGCTTCCGCTGGACTGGGAAGGGCGGGATCGAGGTCAACTTCACCTTTTTTGTTGTCACGAAGAATGAGCTGGGTCAAGAGGCGCGAATTACTAGCAGCAGCGTCCATGATGCCGGTATTGAGGGACATGCTGTTTGCCCAGTCGTAGGCAACGTCTCTCCAGTTTGTTTGGATTGGGGTATCGGTCACGTTGGTGTAGCTCTTCTTGAAGTCCATGTCTGTGCCCCTTTCCTCGCAGAGGGCTTCCATTGAGCCTCCAGATCCCGTGGCGTTGTACTGGGTTGTACAATCTGGTGTCAATGTCGTGTACATTTTGCAGAGGGTGTAGGTGCCATTCAAGTTTGTCCCGTCGTCCATCAGCCCACCGGATCCGAGGAAATAAACCGCGCTCCTGTTCCATGCTTGACTGGAGTGATTCATGATGGTGTTGAATTCTTTGGGGATGCGTGCGAATACCGGTGGATAGTCGGACTTTAATGTCTTGTCTTGCTTTTTCCAACCGAATAAGTCGTCGACTACGGTTTTGTTTTCGGTCGTCGCATTTACGCTCAGATCGTTCCAGTTCCCAATCGTCACTTCTGTAGTGTTGGGCCATTCGTTGTAGATGATGGGCTTTAATTCCTCTTTGTTGAGGTTTGCGCAAAACACATTCAGGACAGGACTAGGAACGCTGGCGCGAATGCTGTATGTTCCTTCAGAGTTGAGTTCTTCGGGTTGGAGAATGTCGTTGCGTTGATCGCGAGCAGCTGCGAAGACACCGGCATGCGGAAAGGCAAGGGCGACACTGTTGATTGCGCGCTTGTGCTTTTTAGATTCTGCGACAGTATCGATGACTTTGATCCATTGAGGTATGATGGTGGTGTTCTCATGCAACAGTCCAAATCCAGGAGGGCGTCTCTTCTGATCCGTCGTCCCATTGCCAAGGATAGATGCTTGATGCCAGTAAGATAGGTACCTTTGGTAGTTGTGGTAGCCCTGACCGGCATGCTCAATCTGGAGACAGGTGCTCCCCGCGTTTTCCTTGTCCATGGCTGTCGTGATGGGAGTTTCGCATATGGTTTTGAGATAGTTGATGTTGGCGAATTCTGTCTTGACACGGCCGGCCAACAGAGCGCGACTCCAACTGCCCTGCTTAAGCATGGGCTGCACCAATGCTGTGGCAGCAGGGGTATAAAGTGTGGCCAATACGGCGCTGAGCAGACTCAGAATGCCCAGGGCGGACAGTCCAGCGTATAGGGCAGTCTCCCAGTGCGTGATCAGGGTACCTGGCTGCACCACCCACCTCCACATACTCAGTTCCGAGAGCGTCACACCTCGACCTTGCTCTTTCATGAAGGCTCGCCGACTTAGCACTTGGCCTAGAAAGGCGACAAATGATGTTACAAAGGAAAGCTCTATCATCTTGGCGAGGACGGACGTAAGCAGGATGGCATCAGAGGGCTTAAAGGAGCCTTGACTGGTGATGGACCGACCATATCTAGGGCCTTTGAGGGCGAGGACGAGGAAGATACCAGAGAAGACGGTTGAGAAGAGACAGATGATGACAATAGTGATGGACACCCATGTGAATCGAGACTGGTAGAAATCCTTGGCCGTAGGGCACTCTTGGGTGGGTCGAAAGTCTGTCTCGTATGCAGACTTGAACGAAGGGGCTCCCCTTGGCTCCGTCGAATGCAAGTATTGTTGGTAATCGTTGTTGAGGCTAGTGCTACTCTCCTTCAACGCTCCTCGCCTGTACTCCTCATACTCCCCGCCATCCCCACCCATTTCTTTAGGACTAAAACGATCCCTCCTCAGATCCGGTGTTGACTCTGCGGATCCATGCGGGAACGCTCCCATGAACGAGTCTCCTGTGTTTGGTGGGGAGATGGGGGATGGGCTCTTCATAGGCGGGCTCCTCAGGCTGCGCGAAACAGAACCAACGGAACGCCTTGGTATGCTTTGTATCGAAACTCTCCGAGCCGGTGCGGGCGTCGGCGGCGGCGGGCTCCCACCCGCAATGCCCAGTCCATTGGTGGACTGTCGTACAAAGCTATCAGCGATGTCCTCGTCTTCCTCTATGACGGTGGAGGGGGTGTTGCGCTCGCGCTCGACGGCTGTCGCATCGCTCTGCAGGCGTGAATATGCAGGGCGCGAACCTGGCGGGCTGGTCGGTGGTGAGACTGAAGGCCCGGGGTTGATATCAAGCGAGTGCGAGTTGGGAGAGAAGCCGAGCGATGGTAAGGCGGACATGGTATTCGTCTCAGAAAGACCGGAAGAATCTTGAACGAGTGGTCGGTTGTCGGACATTCCTACTACCCACTGGCATGGGCCTGGGAACGGCGACTTGGAGCTTGAAGTTTCAGCCTCTGTATGTGCTTGACTTTTAAGCTCGTATTGCCTCTGTGCGACTTTGAACTATGCAGCTCTCGTCTGATTCGCAATGCAACGAGCGATAGATAGTTGTCGAAAGTGCAAGGGCAAAAGGAGGAGACGAGGCAGAAAAGAGCAACATGGGCGGACGAGAAGCAGAGAGAGAGAGAATTAAGGCTCTCAGGCCTCGATTTATCATTAGCCCCGCACATTATTGTTCCTTCAGCTCTTGGGCTCAATACTTCCTAGATATGCAGCTGTCCGCACGCAGCGTGGCGGCGTGGACTTTGGCCCCAAATGTAAGCGAAACGCCCTGCAGGCCATGTCGCCATCGCCATGCTCAGTGAGCCCTCTCTAGCGTGGCAGCTGGTGGACTGCGAACTGCAAGAGGTAGAAGCCGGGGCGTTTCATGGCGATAGGTGTATGTACTATTGCAGGTAGTATAGGCCTTGGGATCAATCAGAGTCGACGCTGGCTGGCGGCATGGGACAAAGGCAGAGAGACACAGAGGATGGTGAGATGTTACAGTACTCTGTACAACTGTTGCACTTGGACGACAACCTATAACTGGTGATGTCGAATGTTCTGAAAGTAAATCAATGCCCGATCCAGATGTTGTATCTATCTAGGTAGTAGTAGACGGATTGGTCGAACATAGATTCCTGGTCTCGCTTTTGGCACATCCGGCCGGTCTAACGCGGCGCTGGAAGACAGCAGATGATCACTCTTGCATGCATCTGCAACTTGGGATATCTATAGTTGGATAGTTGAGCGTCTCGACCGCTTGCCCACTGCACCACCACTCCACCCAAGCATCTCTGTTGTATCGAGACCATCCCTCTCCCTATACAAAGGAGGAGCACATCTCCCACACCTCATCACAACCCACTCTTGTGTATCTACGGCACAACGCTGACACGCCACACAATGTCTACCGACTCAGACTCGGCACGGCGAACCGCCGAGGCCCGCGCCGCTGTGACTGCATCGCTCGCATCTGTTGGTGGCTCAGTCGACAATGAGATGCGACAGCGCGCTGCGGATCTCCACGCCAATTCCAGCGCGATAGAGAAGCAGGAGAAGGAGCTCGCGCAACAGACGGCCGCGCTGGCGAAACAGAGCACGCAGTGGCAGAAGCTGGCCGACACGAGCACGAAGAAACTGAATGAAATCGGGGACATTCAGAACTGGGCTGAGATGATTGAGCGGGACTTGCTGGTGTTGGAGGAGACGCTGCGATTGGTAGATGACGACAAGAGTGTCCCTGACACGGCAAGTGGCACGAACGGGTGAGGATGGAGTAATTAAGGACCTGCTTGGACGTTATATTCATGTATGCACACCAGCCTGGTATTTCATCAAGAGGTGCCAGCATTTGACCGTTGTTGACAGTTCAAGAGTGCTTCGTTCGTCACTCACTTGGGCTCGCTTGAACAGGAAGCAGTACAGAGTAACTACATGTATTAGCAGCAGCAGCAGTGAATAACTACATACTATACATGCATCTGTTTGCTCCAATGAAGCTGCCTCCACCCGAGTGAGATTGCAGGCAGTTCGTTCCCGGTCAAGTTTGGAAACAATTCGAACCGTGTCGAAGATGTTTGCGGTGAAGATTTCGTCGCCATAAGGCTGTACTGATCCGTTTACTTAAGCTCCCGCGCACGGACGTCCAATGACGAGCTCAGCGACAAAGTACGATAATACATACGCGGAACACGGTCAAGCTTCAACTCGATCAACAACAACACCACCACCCACCACCACCCCCTCGCCGAATAGCAGGTTGTAGAGGCTGTGACCGTTCATCTTTGGTCCTGACACTCCGCCGAGGATCCTAGATAGATCTTGTGTAGACACACGCCTGCCACCGTGAGTCTGTACAGGTCGCATTAACGGCAGCGCCTGCAACACAAGGAAAAGCCTCGTCCGACCTATCGCTCTTTCCTGCCATCTACGCACTTGCCTCCAGCTTCACCTGTGTGCCCCTCGCACTTGCTCTCTCCACTATTAGACACGTCGGCTAGTCAGCCAAGCCAGCCAGCGGCATTGCCTTCCTTCTCCTCCCTCCCCGCCTTGCCCCATCCTACCGACACATCACAACGCCGCCACCTCACGACCGGCAACTCTGCGCATCCACAAGCGTTTTTCATTTGACGGGCGGAACCACACAACTCTCACTGCATAGTTGGAGCCAGCCACAGTCGGTGCAAGCAGAGACAACGGCGGCTGTACATGAGGGAAGCTCGTCTTCCGAGCGCCCGGTGGAGCCATGAAGATCAAGAAGCAGGCTACATCGAGACATGAGGCCACTCTGTCTTGGATGATAGCAGGCTTTATCAAGGTGACAGAGTCGATACCGCTGCACCACTTGCCCGCACACCTCGCCGCGTTTCCCAAGCTTTGGCCCTTTCCCCGCGGCGACACATACCATTGGATACCGGTGCTGAATCGCTTCGACCGCATCTTAGAGCTGTTCGCTTGCGAGTATGGGCTGATGAACGGGCCGCAGACGCAGCCGTTTGCGCGCCGTCTGCTGCTTAGGGGCGACGCGGAGCAGGACGAGGATGCGTCGACTGAGCCCGTCACTGCCGATGTCCTCGACAGTCTGCACCTGTCGGAGGATGCAGACCGGATACTCATAGAGCAGATTCTCGATTTCACACGCTTACTCCTGGAAAATTGTGGTAACCGGAGCCTGTACTCGAGTAGTGGACTTTTGGACAAGCTGCTCAACACCACATCTATTTCACTGGTCAAGGCTACTCTACGCTTGACCCTTCGTCTGTCCCAACGCTACCATGCCGCACGTACGCGGCTCGCGCCTGCATCGCTGCACCCGACGCTACTCGCCAGCCACTACAACATCAATCTCGACAAGGTCCAGAAGCTCGCAAGTCCCCTCCCGAAGGGCCCCTCAGCCCCTGCGCCCTTATTTGCTACACCCGCTGCAAAAGGAAAGGACAAAGCCCAGGGCGACCGCCGCGTTGAGAATGATCGGGTCAGCGCCGCGGACATGGTGGGCCTGTTCGCAATTCCAGAGCCCATTGTAAAGAAGGAGCTTGGTGGTCTTTCGATATCATACTACGAGTCGGCTTCGACGGTTGAGGAGAATAGGCCGGCATCCACAGAATCACCCGCTACGCCGACGCCAACTCGACGAACTTCGAATCTGGGTCCTCAGCAGACTCCACGGCAGACAAACGCGGCATCGTCTGTGGATTCTCCTGTCACCCCTGCTTTCACACCTGGCGATCTTGGAGGAAGCCGCACGAATGGTCCCAAATTGTTTGAGTTGTCTGCCGACACCCTGGCCAAGTCGGATGTTCATCAGCTCTTGAAGCAAAGTCTCGAAGAACTGCCTGAGAGTGTGCACTACGAGCTACTCCACAAGATCCGTGTCGCCAACGCTGTGGTTACCGGACATGCAGGCCGCGAGGACGTTGTTGCTATCCGCTTACTCGCCATTGCAAATCTGGCTTATGTTCACAGTGACAAGGAGTTCCAATCGCGCATCGGCCAGCAAGATGCCGAAGAGCCACGCCGCCTCCAGTGGGCCCACCAGCTCGCTGAGCTCGTTCACCCTCCGAGCAGCGGCCAACAAGGTATTTCCATGGAACTGCAGACTTACGCCATCATCACTTTGGAAGCACTTGCAAAGCACAAGTCCAAGGCCGCAGACATTTGCACCTCGCTGAGCGTGAATGTCAACCACGGCGTTCTTTTCTACGTTGTTCGTAAGCTGGTCGCAACCCTTGCCGTTGAAGATGGCGCCGAAACAAACATTGAAGAGGATGAGTGGCGCGAGGCGCTTTTCTCATTGCTAAACACCCTTCCTACCTCTCAACAACGCACTGGAGACGGCATGGTTTCTGCAGGACTCTTGGAGGTGTTGGTTGATGTTCTCAAGCTTCGTACAAGCAAAGCGGAACGGAATCACCCAAAGATTCTCAACTTCCTTGACACCTTTGTTCACAACTTGCGCGAGGCATTCCAGTCGTTGGTGGACGCTAAAGGACTAGCTATTATATCCGAATTGGTCCTCTACGAGGTCAGCACTTCTCAAAAGCTTATCGACGAGGGCAAAGGGATGCCAAAAGAGTACAAGACCCAACTCACAGACTATCAAATTCCCTTTTATCATCAACAAAGTTTGCGTTGGTTGTTCAAGTTCATGAACCACATGATGTCCCACACAGGAGGAGGGACCTTTGAGCGACAGATGCGGAATCTCATTGATTCGACGCCCCTTCAACATGGGCTCAAGATTGTTCTGTCAAATGCCAGCGTGTTCGGTTCAACCGTCTGGAGTATGGCTGTGAACATTCTGACAACTTTCATCCACAACGAGCCAACAAGCTATTCTGTCATCAACGATGCAGGTCTGAGTACAGCGCTGTTGGAGACGGTAGCGGGTGACAAGATCCCAGAACCATCTACAGATTCAGCCAGCGAGAATGCAGTCTCTGTGGATCAGGGTTCATCCACTCCGCGACCTCCCCGCGTATATCCGCCGCGCGATCCCAGCACACCACTATCTTCAGGTATCCTTCCAGTAGCTGAGGCCATCTCAACCATTCCGCCTGCGTTCGGAGCCATCTGTCTTGCCGAAGCTGGTATGAAGCTGTTCCAGCAGTCCTCGGCTCTCAAGCGCTTCTTTGAGATTTTCGAGGGCCCAGCACATGTCAAAGCATTGGATCAGGATCCCGAAATTGCTACTATGATTGGTAATTCTTTCGATGAGCTTGTCCGCCACCACCCGCCGTTAAAGAACGTGGTTCTAACATCGCTGAGTGAAATGATTGCCCGGGTCGTACGAATATGTTTTGACAAGGCCGCGAAAGATGGCGCTGGAACGAAGCTATACTACGAGAACAAGGATGGGAAAATCTACGTTTGCGGCGGCCGCCTGGCTCTTGCTGGCCCTGAGGGGTTTGTCCACAAACAGTTGTTACAATCCAGTAGCGTTGAGGGTGACGTCGAGATGAAGGATGCACCTGAATCAGTCGCTCTCGAAGAGGTCATTGAGTCTGAAGACAGTACGAACGGTCCAACCACAAATCAATACATTAGCGTTGTGTGCCGTTTCCTTGGAGGCTTCTTCACGAACCAGACAATGTGCTCTGCCTATATTGAAGCAGATGGTGTCGAGTCTATTCTCGATCTCGCGACTTTACCTTGCCTCGATGCCCGATTCAACGAAACGCGTACAACGAGCGAAGAGTTCTCCCGTGTTGTTCAAGTCCTTGTTGAACAGAAACCACACATTGCTGTCCCTGCAATACTCAAGCGGGTTCAGCAAGCTCTTGACCGTCTTGAGCCATTGATGCGCCACCCTTACCAAGGTGGTGCTGCATTCTTCGGAACGTTCACAAACTCTAATTCGAATTCATCCCCAGTCCAGAAGGAGCAAGAGCTGGATGTCCGCACCCACGGAACAGACTACGCCAAATCACTGCTCGTGGTGCACACACTGGTCGCTGCATTGACGTCTACTTTCCAGAGCCAAATGTACAACTCCCGATCCGGGCACAACCTCGCTAACCAAGTCAACCTTGCGGACCTTTATGCCAGGGTTGTAGATAGCTTAGGTCGGTTGCATCGAAGCTGTGTGTGGGAAGAGATTCTTCTGCAGAAGAACATGCCTACAGAATGGGAGAAGGAGACACGTATCAAGAGCTCTGGCTTCGGTGCTATTGAGGCAGATAGTGTTTTCCACCTTGGCGACCGGCCATCAGCTTTCTCTTCAGGCCCTCCCGAGTCGTCGGGAGCCGCCAAACCCGATGAGATGAATACCCCCTCTGCAGATGTTAGCCTTGCTCTCAGTCAACATAGTGCACGCTTCAAGAATACGCAGATCCTACGTTATCTTCTCAGCAAGATCCCGACCGGTATTGCACCATTCTGCCAGAGTCTTGGCAAGTTGATACTACTCCGCCGTAGCCTTGAGTCGTACCAGAAACAGTGTGCTGTTATCGTTGGTGACCAGCTGGCGCAAGCAGCCATTGATCAATTGAATTTCGAAGCTCCCAGGGCTGCCGACTCTTCGGAAGACCGCTACGCCTATTGGATTGTGATTCTGACCTCACTTTCGCAGCTACTGATCGACAATGTCATGGATCGTGTCAGCCCCCAAACTTTGACGTTGGTCCTCGTTTCATTCAAAAACTTGGGTGGTATGGCAATTTTGGCGGATATTCTCAACACGTTTCACGACACCGCTGAAGAAGTGGTCCGAACTCAAGGCGACAACCCTTCGGAAGAGTCCCAACGGCTTTTAAATCTGTCTCTCGGTGGAGTCAAGATTGTGTTGGCACTGTACGCTCAGATTGTAAATGCGAAGACCATCAGCGAAGCAAGCCAGACAAACACACTATATGCACGATCTGAACGTGAACGCGACAGGCCAGATTTCTTCCTCCTCGCTCAATTCATCGTAGAGCTGCGCCATGCTGTTACGACGCCAGTGCGGAAGATATGGGACTCCGATTTGATTGACAAGGCGACCACATCAATTGTCAAAACCTCAATCAACATTCTCAAGACAATCCTCGACGGGGAAGGCGAGCATGGCGCATATAAGAGCGTCGACAAGATTCCGAAGCGTGATAAGCCTATTATCAAACCATGGACCCCACGCCATTCCGAACACTTGCAGCATCTCAAACAAGCATCCTTTGAGGAGAGTCTTGCGGAGGAGGCTCTTTTCCGCTGCAGTGATAACTTGAACACTGCACGAGAATACTGCCATAATCAAGTACATGACATTCGCGCGTCAAGGAATCCGATTCCTCAGTACGAGGTCAACGCACGCGGTCCACCAACTGCCTCAGCAAGCCGCGCAGAAGTCGTTGTTCCGGAACATTTGGAGAACGTCAGTGCGTCCAGTGGTGACGATACCGGCGATGGAGGAGCTTTAGAAGCACCTGACTCGCAATCTGTTGAGATGGAGGATGCTGATGCAGCGCAAGACACGCCCGATGCGTCGATATATACGCCTGTGCCTGAACGTCAACAGGCTACGGAATCCTCTGCATTGATTCAGTATGGTCTTGCTTATCAGAAGAGAACGGCGACCGGAAATATTGCGGAGCCTGTCGCAGTCGATGATCTTGATAAGGAGCGTGCTAGTATAAGGGAACAGCTTGTCGATCGTTCTCTAGATATTCTTAATTCGCACGACGAAGTCACTTTTGAGCTAGCTGATCTGGTGTCGGCTGCCGTCGCAAAGGCGACCGATCCAGCATCAATGCGCGGAGAAATTGGATCCACCTTGGTACAATCACTATTGTCATTTCAGACAGGAGACGACTTCCGCGCCCAAGGCAAGAAGATTGCCGCGTCTGCGCACCTCCTCGCTCTCATCATTCAGGACAAAGAATTCTATGATGCTGTCGTTGACGAGCTTAAAGAAAACTTTGCAACGTTCCTCGGGTTCATCAAAATCTTCCCTGATCAGCCTGCAGAGGAATCTTCACCATGGATTGGACAGATTCTCGTCATCATTGAGCGGCTGCTTGCCGAAGATCAACTTCCTCGCCAGATCACATGGACCCCACCAGGGAGCGATCCGCAGGAAGAAATGTCGGTAGAGGATATTCCAGAGCCTATTGTCAACCTGGATGAGAAGAACCGACTATTCGATGCGCTTGTAGAAATCCTACCACGCATTGGCAAGGACGAATCTCTGGCACTTTCTGTGACACGCAACCTAGTCATGCTCACGCGCACTCGCAAGATTGCATTGCGTCTTGCAGAGAAGCGCAATATACAGCGACTGTTTTTAATGGTTAAACAGCTCGCTGGTATCACCAACGAGAGCCTCAGGAGTGCTTTCATGATTGTGCTACGGCACATTATTGAGGACGAGGCCATGATTCGACAAATCATGCGCAGCGAGATTCAGTACATCTTTGAATCTCGTGATCGCAGACAGACCGACACGACAACCTATGTGCGTCAGATGTACTACCTGGCCATTCGTGCGCCCGATATCTTCGTAGAGGTCACAAACGAAAAGCTACAACTCGCACGTTTCGACCCCAACCAGCGACCTCAAAGCCTGATGCTTAAGAAGGCAGAAGCACCTACCGATTCCGATGATCCAACAACCACAGATGCGGGTGCAACCTCTGGTGTATCTGAGAGCGATCGTCCAAAAGAGACAAGCGAGGCCATCAAACAGCCTGTTCTGGAGCGCACGAAGACATCAGATCTAAAGGTTCCCATGATCGAGAATACAGACGGTGTTGTTCATTACCTCTTGTGCGAGTTGCTCGCCTACAAGGAGATTGACGACAAACCAGAAGCGCCAAAGCCTTTGGAGAAGACTGATGAACCGCAAGAAAACCAACAACCCCCTGCCATATCGCCGACAACAGCTGGTGCCCCTACCATGGAACAGCCAAAGACGGAGAAGATCGAGTTCAAAGCCGAGGCTCATCCTATCTATATTTACCGATGCTTCATCCTAAAGTGCCTGGCAGAGCTACTCCAGAGCTACAATCGTACGAAGATTGAATTTATCAATTTCTCTAGGCGTGCTGATCCTCAAGTTCCTGCCACTCCATCGAAACCACGCTCCGGTGTGTTGAACTATCTTCTCAACACCCTAGTTCCCGTGGGCAGTCTGAATCACGACGGCGACATAACGTTTAAGAAGAAGCTTGCGACATCGGGCTGCGCAATCGACGTCATCGTTTCTCTATGCGCAAAGACCGGTGAACATGGGGTTTCGAAGCTCAATCAACCATCTCCTTACGTCGAGACGGAAATGGATCTTTTGTTCGTTCGCAAATTCGTCCTTGAGCACTCACTCAAAGCCTTCAAGGACGGCTGCACCTCCGACGAGGCCCTAGATATGAAGTACTCTCGTCTGCTGGGAATTGCCGACATCTTCTCCAGAATGGTATCACAGCGTCCAAATGGCGAGATGCTCACGCAGAATTCGGAATTAACGCCCACCCTCAAACAAATGGCCAAGATCATGTATGAGAAGAACTGTGTTAGTATATTAACTACTGCTATTGCAGACATCGACCTCAACTTCCCTAACGCGAAACGGGTCGTCAAATACATCCTCAAGCCGCTGAAATGGCTGTGCTACGTTGCCATGGACCTCAGCACACGTTACGATACATCCTCTACACCGGAATCTACCGACGAGTACGAGATATCCTCGGCATCTGACGACGACCTCATGGAGACTTCCCGCGAAGAGACACCGGATCTGTTCCGCAATTCGACATTGGGCATGTTCGAACCCAACAACGAATCTGAGTCTGAAGGCTCCGATGATGGAGAAGATGAGGAAATGGAAATGTACGATGAGGCTTTCGCCGATGACATGGAGTTCGATGAGGAGATCGGTGACAACGACGAAGTAGTCTCCGAGGATGAAGAAATGGAGATGGAGCTTGGCGACATGGGACCCATTGAAGGTCTCCCCGGCGATGTTGATGTTGAAATTGAGCTTGAAGAAGATATCGGCCAGAACTCCGACGATGATTCCCTCGATGAGGAAGAAGACGATGAGGACGACGAAGACGAAGACGACGATGGAGATGATGACGATGATGAGGACATGGATGGTCTGGAGGATTTGGAGGGTATTACAGGAGACGATGAGAATGCTAGTCTTGCCGACGATCGCGAAGATAGTTGGAGTGCTGACGATGTCAATTTCCCTGGGGCCGGCGCCGGAGACTTGAACATGGCCCCTGGCGACCTGGGATTCGTTCTCGATCAGCAACCGCCGCAACATATGCTTGACCAGCTCCAGCGCGATTTCATCGACGCAGAGGCACAGGAGGAAGAAGGTACGTGGCCACTGCTAATAATACTGCACGATTTGTTTACTAACTCAAAGTAGACGAAGAAGGGGAGGACGAGGAAGAGTTTGATGATGACATCGTTTACGATCCCGGCATGGACGATGAAGACGGCGAAATGGAGATGGGTGGGTGGGGCTGGGACGACGCAGCACAGCCCGCAGTCCGTCACACTCATCGTCTCAGCCCATGGATGTTTCCTGGTGGCCCCGATAACAGGATACTGGTTCCAGCGTATCGTTCGCATCGACCAGGTGCAGGGCCTCGTATGACCGATGACGGCGTTAACCCTCTGCTCCAGCGATCTGGTCGACCCGGAGGTCGCGGTGACCCCTTCACCGGTCAACATGGCATGGGTGACTGGGTTCACGCGATTGAAGGCCGTGGACCTCGCCTTTTCACTTCCGACAGCCCCGTGTCCTTCATCAGCAATCTTCTCAACGCTATGAGCCAAGGCCACCTGGGCCCGCAGGGTGGAGCGGTACATTTCTCGTTTGGCGGTAACAACATGCCGTTAGGTCTACCCCCACTGATTGACCCGGGCGTTCATCGCCACCCACGCATCCGAGAGAACCCTCTTTCTAGGTCTCGCGAAGACCCGCAGTCAGCCGTGACATTTATGAAGGCATACACCAATCAGCGTTGGCAAGAAGAAGCACGTATGCTATACGGAAATGCTGCAATTGACATGAGCCAACGCGTGATCGGTTCGATCCTCAAATTGATGGTCCCTCCAGCTATAGAGGTGGCTAAAAGGCGACAGGCGGAGAGAGAGGCTGAAGCTGCCCGTAAGCTCAAGGACGAGCAAGAGCGTAAAGAGAAGATAGAACGTGAAGAGCGTGAAGCCAAGGAGAAGCAAGAGCGTGAAGAGCGTGAACGCCGAGAGCGCGAGAATGTTGAGGCTGCTGCAGCCCTCATCCAAGCTCTAGAGCAATCCCAGCCCAGTGAAGCCGAAATTGAGACAGGAACCACGACTGTACCGGACGGTCAAGCAATGGAAGGGATAGAGTCTACCGGGGCATCAGGAGAACAGGCGGCACCCACAGAGCCATCGGAACCTCGACCACGCGTTACGACTACACTACGTGGACAAGAATACGATATCACTGATTTGGGGATCGATTTGAATTATCTCGAGGAACTTCCAGAAGAATTCCGCGAAGAGGTTTTGATGCAACAGATTGCGGAGCGACGCGCCCTGAATGCTGAACAGCAACGTGCAGCAGTACAGACTGGTACTGGTACTGGTGAGGCTGCAACCAACCGAGAGCCGGGACAACAACCTGCTGGAGATACCGGCATCAACGAAGAGTTCCTGGCTGCTTTGCCTCCAGAGATTCGACAGGAGTTGCTACAGCATGAAGCTCAAGAACGCCGACGTAGTCAACGCGAAGAACAACGCCGTCGTGCGCACGCCGCTAGCAACGGACCACCACAGCCAGAGGACATTGATACGGCGAGCTTCTTGGCATCGCTCGATCCTGAGCTTCGACAAGCTGTTCTCATGGACCAAGACGAAGAGGTACTACGCCAGTTACCACCAGAAATCTCTGCAGAAGCACGAGCACTAGGAGGAGATCGACGACTGAATCAGTTCGATTACCTTCCTTCCGGTTACCGTCATCGAACTGACCGCCGCGCACTACAAGATGACCCAACACAAAAGAGGAGGGCTCGTCCTTGCGTTCAGATGCTGGACAAGGCTGGAGTTGCTACCCTACTCCGCCTCATGTTTATACCTCAACAGGGCAGTGCAAAGGCCAGCCTGACTCAAATTCTCCGATATGTTTGCGAGAATCGTCAAAACCGTGCCGAAGTCATTAGCATACTTTTATCAATATTGCAAGATGGCAGTGCCGATGTGAACGCCGTCGAGCGAAGTTTTGCTCAGCTCTCGTTGCGAGCAAAGCAAGTTCAACAGCCCTCCGATAAGACGCCGAGGATATCCCGGAAGAATGGTGCTCTTTCCATCAACCCTGACGTATCGCCACTCATGGTTGTTCAGCAATGTCTGAACACGTTGACGCAGCTGACCGACAAAAACCCAGCTGTGTGGTCGTTCTTCCTTTCAGAACACGAAACTGCCGTGGGCTTCAAGGGGCGCGGCAATCGTAAGGGTAAAGCAAAGGAGACAAAAGCGACCAAGTTTCCTATAAACGCCCTTCTAAGTCTCCTAGACCGGAAATTAATCATCGAGAGCTCTTCGATCATGGAGCAGTTGACTATGCTCCTCAAAGTCATTACAACTCCTCTACCGGTCATCAAGAGGAACGAAGAGAAGGCCGCAGCTGAGGCGAAGAAGAACGAAGGCGTAGCGCAAGAAACAACACCAAACACCGAGGCGCCTGCAGCAGAGCAATCCGTTTCTAGTGAGCAGCAGCAGAGCGAAGACACGGAGATGACTACCACGGCCCAGCCCAACGCAGCTCAGCTCACGGAAATCGTCGGCGAAGGCAGTTTAACTAAGCCTGAGGCATCCAAGCCTGAAGACGAAAAGAAGAAGCATCGCACCATGGCTCCTCCAGATATCCCAGAGGGCAACCTACGTCTTGTTGCCAAGATCCTAGCTGCCCGCGAGTGCAATAGCAAGGTATTCCAAGGCACGTTAGACGTCATCGGCAACCTTTCTCCCATCCCAGGTTCGAAAGAAATTTTTGGCCAAGAGCTGCTTAGCATTGCTCAGGACTTGGCTCGATCAGCGTTGAAAGATCTAACGGAATTGACAAATCAAGTTTCGAATGCTGCATCACCCACTGATGTTCAAGGCATCGCTCTCTCCAAATTCTCGCCCGCCAGCTCAGATCAAACCAAGCTTTTGCGAGCGCTCACGGCTCTGGACTATCTTTTCGATCCCAATCGTGAAAAGAAGGATCAGAGCACTCCAGACACACTGAAAGAACCATTGGAAAGCGAGCGAAAAGACGACATTCTTAATACTCTCTATGAGGATTCGGCGTTCGCGCCACTGTGGAGCAAGCTGGGTGAGTGCTTGACAGTGATTCGCCAGCGTGGTAATATGCTCAACATTGCTACAACCTTACTCCCACTTATCGAAACCCTCATGGTCGTGTGCAAGAACACTACCCTCAAAGACGTGCCTCTGAACATGATGCTCCCGAAGGAGTTTGCGTTGGGTAGTCCACCACCAGAGAATAAGATGGAGAACCTGTTTTTCAACTTCACCGAAGATCATCGGAAGATTCTTAATGATCTTGTCCGCCAGAACCCAAAGCTCATGAGCGGCACCTTCTCACTGTTAGTGAGAAACTCCAAGGTTCTTGAGTTTGACAACAAGCGCAACTATTTCAATCGTAAGATCCACGCGCGGACTGCAGACCGCCAGCCACATCAACCTCTACAGCTTGCTATTCGTCGTGATCAGGTCTTCATGGATTCGTTCAAGTCGCTCTACTTCAAGACCGCAGACGAGATGAAATACGGCAAGCTTAGCATCCGTTTCCATGGCGAGGAAGGCGTCGATGCTGGCGGTGTCACGCGAGAATGGTTCCAAGTCATAGCTCGGCAAATGTTCGATCCAAACTATGCCCTCTTCATCCCAGTAGCTTCCGATCGCACAACATTCCACCCTAATCGTCTTAGTGGCGTCAACCAGGAACACTTGATGTTCTTCAAGTTCATTGGGCGCATCATCGGTAAAGCGCTTTATGAAGGCCGTGTTCTCGATTGTCACTTTAGCCGTGCGGTCTACAAACGTATCCTGGGTAGGCCTGTCAATCTCAAGGACATGGAAACTCTGGATCTGGAGTACTACAAGTCGCTTCTATGGATGCTCGAAAACGATATCACGGACATCATCACTGAAACCTTTTCCACCGATGTGGAAGCTTTCGGTGAAACCGAAGTCGTCGACTTGATCGAAAATGGTCGCAACATTCCTGTCACCGAAGACAACAAGCACGAATACGTCCGCCTTGTTACTGAGCACCGCCTTACTGGTGCCGTGCAGGAGCAGCTGGAACATTTTCTCAGAGGTTTCCACGACATCATTCCCGCAGAACTCATCTCAATCTTTAGCGAACAGGAACTCGAGCTCCTTATCTCTGGTCTCCCGGACATTAACATTGAAGACTGGAAGGCGAACACCGACTACCACAACTACACGCAAAATTCGCCGCAGATTCACTGGTTCTGGCGCGCTGTTCGCAGCTTCGACAAGGAAGAGCAGGCCAAACTATTACAATTCGTCACCGGTACGAGCAAGGTGCCCCTGAATGGGTTCAAGGAGCTAGAGGGTATGAATGGGTTCAGCAAATTCAACATCCATCGGGACTATGGCAGCAAGGATCGTTTGCCCAGCAGTCATACTTGCTTCAACCGTACGTTACTCGCACCCCTAACCACCATGATCTGTCGCTAACAACACCACAGAACTTGACCTTCCCGAATACGAGGACTACGATGCCCTCAAGAAGGCGCTCTATACGGCAATGACGGCTGGTGGCGAGTACTTTGGCTTCGCATAGATTCACTTACTCATCTTCTCTCGTCGATCAACACGGCGAAGCATATTCTTTCAGATCGCCTGTACATGGTTTCACAGCCCACAAACTTTTCACTTTGCATTGCAGGCGTTGTCTCTTTTCCTCGATTTCGGTGGATTTCAGGCATGGACTGGGTGGCATGTGCAGGCGATGGGTGGCGATATACAGCTCTGCATTGGGTGGGTCATGAGATCGTGGTTCGTTTCATTGTACGAGTATTACAGGGTGGCGTTGGTGCAGTGAGCGTATACATGGTGGATGTGGATGGGAATTCCAGGGGGGATAGAGCTTTATGGATTGACGGAGAGTTTTGGGGGTGGATGGCTACAAGGCGAGGCATTGTGACTAACTACCCGAAAAGATTAGCATCGAGGAGTGCAGGCCTTGATACTTTTCTCTTTTTCTTTTTTTTTAACGTAGTCACTTTTGCCTTGCTGAGCTGGATGAAAGTCAGACGATGGAGAGAATACAAAGGCTCAGTTCTTTTTTCTTTCTTTTCCTTTTCGATTGCGGGTTATGGAAAATGAGCTTGTAGTAGTAGTAGTCGTCATAGTGGTAGTAACTACTTGCTCTACATTACACCGTGTTTCCTTTTAAGCTACCATGTGTCCAAGTGTGCGTGCGTGTTGTTCATGCCTGTATACATACATATATGCAAGCATGTCGGAATATACTTGATCGATTCAGCTAGCCTGCCTGGACTAATTATATCATATCATACCATACATACATACATACATACATGCATAAAACATACACAGACGCTTTCCCTCCCACCCATAGAGACGACAATAAATCCATTCATCTACCCAAACTACTCGATTAAAGTAAAAATGACTCGCCAATACGGGGGGCAACATCACTATGACTCGATTTTCAAGACTGGACGACATCACAGAAGGAGCAAAGAGGGTCTTGAGGCATAGGATGTGGTATCAAGTAGTATTAGGGTGTAATGTAGAGAGAATGTACATTCGAGCACACGCAGTGCTCACCATTAAACGAGAGATCAAGCGTTTGGGAGTCGAGATTGTGTCCACGCTAGATCAACCAAGTAGACGCACGCAACGCCCAGCGTTTAGATCTTCTCCGGCACTGGCTCAGCAGCGGCCGCCCTCTTCTCGTCAGACAGAGATGCACGCTTCACGGAAGCGAGACTAGCGCGCCTCTCGAGATCCTCGATCTGAGTGTTGGTGGCAAGCTGACCGGTAGGAAGCATGTTGAGCTTGTCCTCGTTCTTGTCCATGGTGCGGTAAGCGAAGAAGAAAGCAATACCGGTCGCAAAAGATATAATGGCGACGGAACCGTAGTTCCAGACGAGGCGAGGATCGACGGTGAGGGGGGTGAATGCTTGAGCCAGGGCGGCGGAGAAAGCGGTAGTGAAGCACTGGACACCTTGTACGAGAGACCTCATGTTCTTGGGTGCTTTGGTGAAGGCATACTCGAGAGTCGTTACCGATGCGAAGATCTCCGAGATAGCAATGAGGACATAGACACCAGTAACAGCCCAGACGTTGATGGGAGAAATGTACGTATCCACGCCTTCAGGGAGTTCAGTTTGGTCGTAGAATCCAGATGTCTTGTAGACGTAATGCTGAAGGACGGCAGCCCAAACCATAGAGAAAGATGCAATGATGAATCCGGCGGTGATCTTCTTGATGGGGGTGAAGTTGATGCCACGCTTGCGCAAGAGGGGGTAGACCACCACATCCATGACTGGACAATCAGATTAGCAATTGGTGGGAGGGTCAAAGCAGAAGGAAACTTACTGGGCACAAGGATGATGATGGCGATGGGGTCCATGTTGGAGAGAACATCGTTGGGTAGTCCGTTCAACTTCATGGTAGCGCACATCTGGGTCAAGTTGGAGTCCATCTGTCGGTAGGCAAGCCAGAAGATGGGGATCCAGAAGAACACAGAGCAGGCACCGAAGCCACGAGCGACCTCATCAACCCAGGCATCATCAAAGGTGTACCATGCAGGCTTGTTATCACCAAGGTAGGAGGGCTTGACACGGTTCCACATGTTGCCATCTTGCCAGGTCCTCCAGGTCTTGACTGGGTTCATGGAGAAACCATGACCCAGAGCGCGGAAAAGCAACTTGAAAGCAGGGCCCATGACGTTACCAGACGGAGGCGATAGGATGTACGTCTTCTTGCAGTATATCATGACGGGCACGCAGAGGATGAAGAAGATGGTGGGGATCAGGTAAGCAAGGTAGAAACCGACGTAGCGTTCAGCATAGACCATGCCGAGCTGACCAGCCACAGCACCAACGTTGATGAAGAAGTAAAACCAGTTGTAGATGCGAGTCATGGTAAGAGCAGGGTCGACAATGACGCGCTCGCCTTTGCGCTCCTCGACGCGCATCTTGTCCTGCGGCACCTGTTCAGCGATCAGAGGAGAGATGTTGGGCTTGAAGGTACCCGTGCCGAGACCCATGATGAGCAAGCCAATGATGAAAGCACCAAGGGCAGCCTTGGGTTTCTCCATGACCGAGGGCGCAGAGGAAGCGACGAGGATGATGTGACCGATTTCAGCGACGATGATGGAGTAGAGAATTGTCTTGAAACGGCCGAGATACGTGTCGGCAATCCAAGCACCCAAGAGCGGGCAGACGTAGACCCAGAAGGCATTGAGGGTGGTCAACGAGAAGGCGACCTGCTTTCCGAGACCCAAAGCACCGGGCTGAGCCTGGTCACTTCCAGGGTCGATGGCGGCTCCAGTGCGTGTGGCCTTGGACATGTCCTGGGCGATGAAGTTGGAGTAGACGGCCGTGGTACCATAGTAGGACATGCGCTCGACAAGTTCCACGAAGGCAATGGTGTAGATCCTCCATGGGATTTCGGCGGGCACACGACGGAGTGTGTGCAGCTCCTCTTCGGTGGGGAAGATCTCATCAGTGTCACTGAGATAGCTCTCCTGCAGCGTTGGCTTGCCCTCGGACACCAAGAACGGCGGAGGGGCAGTGGTATGGGCCTTTGGATTTTGGCGGGCAGGGTCGCCAGAGGCATCGACCAAGGCCGGATCCAAAGCCACGGCTTGCTGTGGCGCGAGTCAATTGTGCGTGTCCAAGAAGTCGAGCTTGGCTGAGCGTGAAGAAGACTTACCAAAGCGTCTTGGCTGGGCATGGTGGATATGCGGGAGCAAGATCAAGCAAGTGACGAGGTTGACAGGATCGAGGGAATTGACAAGAGGACAGGAGAGGCCTCTGTAGGGGAGCGACGAAGAGGAGGAGAAGCTCACAACCTTTGAAGGCGGGAGACGGAGGGGGTCACTTTTAATTCATTTGGGAACAAGCACGCCAGATAACAGCGCGATTGACGTGCTCGGCGTTGTACTGCCAAGACTTCTCGATGGGGAAGGAGACGGTGGTCGCACCTGGGCAGCAGATAACCGCCACCCCCCTCCCTTGTTTGTATAGGGTAGGCACGACAGGGATGGCAGCACTGGGCAGGCACGGTTGTGTCACATGACTCGTGCATTCACCAGCTTTCCCCCATGATTGGTATCTGGGCGGTGTGAGTGGCTACACGTGATCGCAAGTCCCCCTGCACAAATTACCAATTGGCTGAAGATCCTTTTGCCACGGCGACCTTCCAGAAGCACGCCGGGGTGAGTTTGTGTGTGTGTGCGGGTTTACACAGATACGGCCCTGATTGGCCACACGTACGCGCTTAATCGGCATACCACTACACGCATATCCAGCCTGATTGCAGAGAGCTGGTCGGTTCGGCTTTTCATATCATCGAGTCTCATATCGCCGAGTCTGAAGTGGCTGTTCAACTCACTCCCACGTTTCGATTTGGCTTTTCCCAAGCTCTCTTGTTCGCCGCCCAGGAAAGTTTGGCGGTGCAGCTCACTTCTAGCGGCCTTCTAGTAGCGGGGGCTGGCGCAGGTGTATGCATTCGCGAGAGGTGTGGGATCGTTGCCCTACATACAATACAGTGCTTGTACGAGGGATCAGCAAGCACGCTGTCCATCTCAAACTAGGCATCGCCGATACTGAGGCAAACAAGCCAAGGACGGTGGCTTGGAGCCATGTCTTCCTCTTCTTTCTCTTCTTCTTCTTCTTGTTCTGCTAGTTACTGCTACTGCTGATGAAACTGTATCGCCTCCACCTTTGAAGTCTGCATGTCCTTTCGTCAACATGTATCCGTAGATATTACATCCATGCATACGGTAGCATGACAGTTTGCCTGTTCCGGACCGATGCCATGGTGAACTAGTTAGGCATCTATTGTACTACTACAAACATGTACTCCGTACAAACATACTAGTTATGTAAGTACTAACTCCACCAGGCAGGCCGCCGTGGGCCCTTGCTCCTCACGACCCATGTGTTCGACCCTTTTATGTCTTGTACGGAGTACTCCGTACAATATGTACACGATAGCCTGAGCGCATCCTGATCCGGGCACTGGGTATCGGGATCCAGGCCGTTGATATACATCCCTGCCAGGAAGGCCTTGTTGCTTGGCGGCGGTATTGCTGGCCTTCGGTGAATGGTTTCCAACAGCTTGCCAAGTCTTCCTGCATGAAATATTGCACGATACAAATTGTATGTAGGAGCAAGCTTCGGTAAGAATCTGCACGCTTACCCAGTCGCTTGATTCTGATTAGACGGCCCCAACGCCTGATTGAGCAGCCATTTCATATCGACTTCTGTGCCGTGCGCGTGCCTCGACTGGACTGGCCTTTGATGAATCGAGTCGTCGTCGGCTGCGAGGCGAATTCTGTCCCGCATGCTGACGCTTCCTTGTACGCCAAGCTCGGCGTCGCCCGAATTCCTACTCACACACACACCCTGACATTGACCGGTGGATGAAAGCCCAAAGAAGAGAAGCATCTTCATATCTTTACGTCTGTGGAAAACTCATTTACATGCCAGAAGATTGTTATGATTAACTATCCAAGACAATTACATCCTTTCTCATGCAAACCATGCAGCCCGTGGCAGCCACCTCGGCACAAGCAAAGAAAGGAAGTAGCATTGCCCAGAGCCGCTAGTGCTAGCTAGCGTATTTGTATCATTTGGAAATTGCCCACCTGCCATCCTTCCACCCTTTCACCGACGCTGGCAACAAAGGCATGTTTCTATCCTACGCCCACGGAATACGGCTAGATATCTATCTGCCCAAGTACATATCAGACTACCATCGTTCCTTCATCGCGCTCTGGACCGCTATCACCTCATCAAATCGCTGCACCAATCTAGAATCCCTGCACCATCAAGAAATCAGTCCGACTTTGGAACTGCCGGCCTGTATCATAATTTATATCCAGAACTAGACCAAAGCGTTGGGATGCACGCGCAGAATGAATGCCACCCATAGACCGGAATTTCGGTAGGGCATGAAACAGCTTCCACTCGCATCTCCCTACATACATATGTATGAAGATCACACCTTGACAAAGCTCCTTCACGGCTTTGCCAGCTCGTCAGCATGATAAGCATACTACCCTCCAATACCCATCGCATCGAATCAGGCTGATGCCGTACATGGTAGCGTGCGGCGAGGGCAGTAACAATACATGTTGCGGCGCACCCAGGATATTCTGCTTACTCCCAATCGCACAAATCAGCTCCTCGACTGCTTGTTGCTTGTACCGCTATTCGTCAAATTGTCTCATCTGTCTTATCGCTCGCAAATAATCTCAAACTCGTCTTAGACATGCTCCGTACAACAACGGTCTATTCACCATTTCGGGTCAATGGGTCGCCTTTCTCTTAGACGCCAATATTCCCCATTGTATTACACGATCGTTCTGCTTCCGCTATTACGATCCACGGGCACGGTAGTTACAGTATCAGCCCACCTGGCACTCTTGTATGTATCTGACCAGCTTACTTATCTCGTGTCCGTACCCGACCCATGCCTGTGCCCACCATTCCCAACGACAACAGCCAGAGGTCCTTGTCTTGAGAATACCATCATTCTCGCCACTGTGTGAAAATAGCAATTCGCATTCCTAGCATCCTACAAAGAATCCAACATGTCAATTCATCTTTTCCTTTTGAATACAAACAACCACCGTGACTCACTCCCTCCATCACCTCCAAACAAATACAAACAAACACACCATTTATACACATATACCCACTACACTAACACATCTTAGAACCCATAATCCCTGAAATCTTTATTTTCATTCATCCATACATCGCATCGTCTTGCATGCAGAATGCCAACATTCCACCCTCCAAAGCGAGAAATCCACACAGACCCTCGACCCCACAAACGCAAATCCATCTACATTTCTTTCCAATATAGACGCATGAGGGCCGGGGGGTAAGACAGAAGGCGCGAAGAGGGGAAAGGGGGAAAATATTTAGTAGTTTAAGTCATCTGGAAAACACAAATGCTCCGGAAACCTAAAAAGGAATGTATGAAAGAAGATGAAAAATACTACATCCCTGTAACTATTCAACGCATTCCTTGTATGTGGAGCATCTCTGATTTACTGGTCACGTGCTACTAGTTCATGTGTGGTTGGGGATACAGACTTGGAAGGTGTCAAGGACATTGATAGGGAGTAATGTGATTTGAAGATGGTAGATCTCACGTACATATATAGCTTGTTTTTCCAATACGTTATCATCACAGAAGAAAATAATCACGTCTTCTCCACCTCCTCCATAACCCTCACAGCCTCCCCCGCCACCGCCCTCGTCTCCTCCCTCACCCCATCCAACCCCTTCACCTCTCCAAACCTCCTCTTCCAAAACCCCCACCTCGCCTTACTAAACTCCGCACCCCCCTCCCACAGCTCCCCTCCTCTCGCCGGATTCCCCGCATTAGGATCACTCGGCGTCAAATCCCTCTCTAAATCATACAGCTTCCTCCCCATCGCAAGTACCCACGCTGCCGCCGCAGGAACATTAGCATCGTACTCCCTCCACCCACTTGCGTCGTCGGGATACCTATCCTCGAGCGCCGCGCGAAGCGCCCAGATGGCGTAGAGCGAGGTATCGGATACCGAGGAGGCAGCGAGGAGGGCGAGAAAGTAGTTGAAATTAGTCCAGGCTGCGATTTCGGGTTTCGTATAGCCGGCGCCGCAGCCAGGACTGTCGTTGTAGGCCTCGCGATTCGCCATGCTGAAATCTGGTAGCTTTTCGTAGACCGTCTTGTCTGCTTTGGTGGTCGATTTCGATTCAGCATTGGGCTCTGCATGCTGCTTTATTGCTTTTACGAGGTCGACTAGTTTCTTGTGGTGCACGGTATTGTGGTAGGGGATCCGTTTTGAGGAGTGGATGATGGAGTACCAGAGGTCGAGCCAGTTGGTGTTGGAGACGTTGTTTGCGGTTATTGCTTTGTCGATGGGGGTGGTGATTTTGGTTGTTGTGGTGGGGAGGTCCGTGGTTCCTTGGAGGTAGGATTGGATGGTGGGGTAGTATGTGCTGTTTTGTTCTGGACGGAACCAGCCGCTGATTCCAGCGATTTCATCGATTTGTTGCGCTTCGTCTTTGGTGGTGGAGATGATTTGGGCGATTTCCTGTTGTTGCGAACTGTTCGACGGCATTTTCGATTATGATCGTTGGAGGGTTTTTTCTGGGGCTGAAGGGGGGTTCCTGGGGATGGAGAGGGTTGACTTGGGGGGTAGCACGGTGGATATTTGGATTGTGAAAGTTTGATGGAGGCCTGCTGGTGGTGGAGACATGACGTTGCGTGTGGCGGGGCAGAGGCGCAGGTACACGAGCTTTAGCTGTTAGGTTCCATTGGATGGTATGGTTAGGACTGCTTGTGCACCATGCTGGATTGAGAAGGTATGTATGGTTAGCTCCAAACCCCGATATAGTGAGTAGAGTTGAACAGACGGCACCGAATACCGGATATAGATACATGTCCAATTCCTCGATGTTCATGTATTTAGCCTAGCCCATACACTTGGTTCTTAAAATCACATAGGTATGTAGCTAAGTGCTTGGAATTATGAACTTGAAAGTTCTCAAGGATTTTAACAATTCCTTATTCGTCATGACTAACTATATCTTCAAACTACAATTTATCAAGGATCTTAACAATTCCCTACTCGTCACGACCATTTTCAAACTACAGTTTACTCTCTACCCCCTTCAACCATCCTAGCAACGTCTCATTAAACTCCTCACTCCTAAATTGATGCATCCAATGTCCCACATCGCCCATGGCCACCACCTTATCCCGGTCCGTAGTCCCCAGGTCCTTCTCAAGCAATGCATGCTCCTCCTGAACATACACCGCGAATCTCGGCATCGACCTCTTATCCTTCACAAATTCCGTATGCAACTCTCTCCTCTGCAAGCTACCAGGCTCCACATTGTCTCGAAGACACTTCACCACCACCTCCGACGGCATGAGGTCCACGCGCCTCTTATACCACAATTTCATCCAATCAGACTTTATCTCATCGAGCAGACTGTTATAGATACCCATTGCAACTGGCATACCATCGGATGACGAACCAAACGCCTTGGTCATCTCATCGCATTCTGATCCAGTAAGCCAGTATGGCGGATCGATGACCACAAGAGCTGTGACCATGGTCGGATGCAGCACGCTCATTACTGAACCAATGGTGCCGCCCAATGAGTGGCCCATGACAATTGCTTTGGGCAAGTTCAAGTGCTGGAGGAGGGCGACGGCGTCGGCGACATGTGAGTGCGGTCCGTAGGCATCATCCAAGGGCCTGCTTGAACGCCCATGGCCACGTAGATCATAGGCGACAACGTAGTGATCTTTGGAAAGGACAGGGATCTGCCAGTTCCAGTCGTGTGAGTCGCAGCACCAGCCGTGGATGAGGAGGACTGGAGGGTCGGCTGGGTTGCCATTGAGGGTGTAACTGATGGAAAGAGAGGGGGTGGGCTGGAAGATTGGCATCTTTACGAATAAGGGGATAGAAATGTCTTGTAAGGTAGGAGGGTAAGAAAGGGGTGGAGGGACTATAAAGTTATAGCATGCGGGGTGGAGGAACTATAAAGCTATAGCATGCAAGGGAGTAATTGACAACATCTGTGGCACAGTGCTAAGAAAAAGGATAGAGGTACTGTGATACTATAGTATGCGAGGGGTTCATTGAAAACATCTGCGGCACAGTTCTGAGGAACAGACTAACTTACACAGGTATCGCTCGTATGTAAGGCATCTGTTGCCTTTGCATATTTATATATATAGATAGTGACTTTCCCGTTTAGTTTTAAGCGAGACTTCGCTGTAACTACGTTATTATATGTCAATCGTTCATTGATGTTCTTGAATGTAATGAGCTATTTCACGGAACAAGCTAGCGTGGTGAGAGAAGCTGAAGTAGACGCTGGACCACTGAAAGACGGTGCGATGTGAAGTAGCTTGCGCTTCAGTTTTCCATCAATCCACCATTCTCGTGGCAAAGCAACTTCCTACATCATCTATCCAATTAATAGCACTTGAAAGCTTGACAATTCGACACCATGCACTCGAGGGAAGGTTTATCTAGTACTTCGTATGCAAGCAACCATGCCCAGCTTCTTGTATAGTCCAGTGTCTGGCTGGCACCCAATGACGCTAATGATAGCGAGCTCGACTGTCTCATCGAAAAACGGAAGTATATGTTTCGGTCAAAGGAATGCTACATCATACTCAAGCATAGATGGGGTTTGTGTATAGGCTCACGTGATCTGTCTTCGCTTTGTCCTCCGAGACGACCAGAACACTTTCATCATTCTAGGAATCCAAACACACTGTTTGTTTCCATCATGTTCCAGATTATCGAGATAGTGTGCAACGAGCGTCTAGATACCATGGCCGATGGTGCGGTGGAACGGTCGTATCGTCTGACGTCATGTTTCTATCTAACACTCCAGTGGTCAATTACATGTATCTCATAATGGTTCCATCGTGAGCAAGCATAATCATAAATCGACTATCACCCAGGGATTACAAAGATGTAATTTTTCCGGGTACATAGAGTACACGAAATGGCTTATGGTGAGGCAGAAATGCGGGGGAGTTGTGGTGCTTGGATAACATCATCCGCAACACCGGTCCAGGTAACAGTCGATCTTTGGGTTGGGAACAGCATATAAGCAGACTGACGACAAGGCCTAAGAGTGTAAAGTCAACGAAGCTATGTCCGAGCGCGCCATCACTGCTATCGAATACCTCGTCACAGCTTTCATACGTCGTACTGCCCACAGGCACCGAAGTTTACGATTGCCAGATGCTTGATCGTTTCCCATTTAAGAACGACCTTCCTCTTCGCGAAACTCTCCCTCCAATCCCCGAACAAGACCTATCACGGCTTTTCCACTACAGTCAAATCGAATGTCTAAAGCGCAACTCTCAAGGCAAGAGCTGGAATTGGTGTGAAGTGCGACCAGACAGCATCGCTGGCTTCGTGCCGAACAACAACGCATATTGTCTGGCACAAATCCTAGCTTTGTACCAACCACTTTACCAAGTTGTCGAAGGCGATAGTGCAAAAGTTCCTTTCTCCGGAAACGCGAAGTCTTAGGTCAATAGATACAATGAATCCCCCCAAGACATGGTGGCGCATTTTTCCATCTACGCGTCACTCCATCCCGAGAAGACGGGATCTCCAAGCTTCAAAGTCGGTGGACAACAAACTAGTTGGGAGTACAAATGGGCAATCATTTGTGATTATTTTGGCTTGAAGGGGACTGACCCAGAAAAGAACTCGCCGCAGCCTGATGCGTATATCACGGCACATATGAAGGCACGGGATGAGCTCGAGAAGAAGCACAATTTGAAGAAAGGTCCAGTAGGCAGTGACATTACTTACTAGTACTTCTAGGTAGGCGAGAACAGCTATCCCTACGAGCTACGATAAGCTGACTGTTACAGTACTACATTATGACCTTATCTGACTTCGATAGGCAGATGAGCATGGAGGCCTCACAAAACGTGGGCTATACCGAGGACATTCAAACTCTGGACGTTTGGAAGATTGCATTTGATTGCATGAGGCAAGTAAAAGTGATTCCTTAGCTTCTAGTGTTCCGATGGCTCTCATTGTGGCTGCAACTATCATGAATAGCTATGTGGCACTGCCTTTTTCAGGCCCATGTCGTGTGTATTAGCAACCCACTTCATTGCCACAGTAGCATCTCATTTTTCTATTTTGAACTTCAACATCTACTACACTCGGCGCGCATCAGCTTTTAATTCCGTACACTTTGCTATAGCTTCGCCACTTAGCTTCACGTTGAAGGTTCACTGGTGGCCTAAGGCGTCCTGGGGGTACAAGTATATCGTACGTACAGCTAATACCGGGAAACGTCCTTGTGAGATTGCAACAAAGTAATCAGCATCTAAGAATATCGCGAAGCGACATGCAAGCGAGACCAAAAAGTATAGTCCTTATTTGAAAGCGGCTTTGTGCTGATGTAATATTTTTGTTAAGCTAATATTCAAGTCACCTTTATAGCGATGTCAGAGGCTGGATAATAACTGCTTGCAGCAGGGAGTTCTCGAAATTGTGCTTTGGTTTTGAATTCAATAACTGTGAGCCTTCCCAATGTTCACGAAATCCGGTGCGAGATTAGCGCTTTGCGCAACTTTGCTTGCTTTCTGTAAGTCCGCTGCTTCAATCTAATCTCTTGCTAAGCTCGTCATACTTACTATGTGCAAGTCTCTCCCCCAATCGTCGCACTTCCCCAACCCCTCGATGCCCGTGCCGTAACAGTGAAAATACTCCCACTCGGAGACTCTATCACATGGGGCTATCAAGGTACAGAACCGCACTCTACAAACGGCTACCGCAAACAGCTTCAAGATCGTCTCAATGCCTCGGGCATATCCACTGAATACGTCGGCACTGTTTCTTCAGGGCCAATGTCCAACAATCAGAACGAAAGACACCCAGGCTGGAAGATCCATCAGATCCAAAACGTTCTCGGTCCTGCGCTCGCTAAAGATCTCGACGTTGTCCTCGTGCATGTTGGAACCAACGATTTGAACAAGGCAGAAACGAAAACCGAGTCGTATAGCGGCGCGCCAGCGAGACTGCGGAATTTTCTGGGGGAGATATTCAGGATCAAGCCTGATATTACGGTTATTGTGGCGAGAATCATATTGACGGCGGATGACAATGTGAATCGGAGGATTTTCAAATACAACGTCGAGGTTGAGAAGATTGCTGGGGAGTTGAAGGGGCAGGGAAAGAAGACCACGGCTGCGGATCAAGGGTGTATTAAGGAGGGGGATCTAGGGGACGGATTACATCCGTAAGTCATTCCTGTCTGTGATGTGAGGTGGCGAGATGGAGTCATACCTGCTAACTTGTTGATGTAGGAATGATAAGGGAAATATTCACATGGGCAATATTGGGTACGACGCTTTTATGGCCGCAAAGAAGCTTGGATGGATCAGGGCTTGAGGCAGACTTTTTTATCGTTTTACAGGGTCGGATTATATTCTCTTCTTGTTTATGTTTGCCTTCGGCATGCACAAAGGTGGACTATGAGGTAAGGTATGAGGATCCAACTTACGTGCCCGCGGAGGACGTATGACTCGAGGTCATTACACTTCGCGATTCAATGTATTTTGACACCACCAATCGCAGGGCTCAGTATCTAAGGTTAAGCATATCGAAATCCAGCCTATCTCTTGTAGCAGGGTAACTTTTCTTTCAAGCCAACTTTCAGTGTTAGACTACATGCAGATGCCTTTCTTTGCCTCCTATCCAAGTTAGACGCGTAAAGAAGGTCCTCATCAATCATTAGTGTCAGTTTCCTAAGAGAAATGGGAACTTTGACTTTCGTTCTGCACACCTAGAAGCAGAGATCCTTTGGCAGGGCTTGCGTTGGCAGGATATCTACATGCCAACAGCTCTAGAGCGGTGTAACATAGTAGTTGTCGTATGTAGCTTAAAGACTATTGATTGAAGTGGATATATTTCATTATGTTTTTTATAATTGAGGGAAGTCCTGTGCCCTGTTTACTTCAATTCCTCCCGTCCTCTTTTACGTTCCATCTTCCTATTGTGGATTATTCAATCCGATGCCTCTCTTTCAATTGAGGCTACTCTCCTTCTACTTTCATCTTGCTTGAACAGTGGGCTTATACCTTGCTCATTATGGTTCCTTCGACGAAGAACGTGTCAAACTAATTGCAATTTAGTCACTATTCGCTATAGGTTTATTCACCCCTCAAAGGGGTTGAGGGAGATGAGATGCCAGAATGAGGCAGCAAATTTAGTTTATAGTAATGAAAATTCTTGCACGTTTGAAATTGTTGACAATTTGAGCTTTGAAGAGAATATCAGGTGCTCGAATAAAGATGGGTCGTCTTGCTGTTCAGTCCTAAGCATTCCAATACGCTTACATGTGGAACAGGCGAGGGCTTAGAGTTGGCAAATTAGGGTTCTCTTGTCCATGATTGCGTTAAATCTAATGCTCTTGAGCATTTGGCCCACTAATTTACTACCCTTAGATTGATTGCTTAATATTTCCTCCTATTTTTCGTTCTGTCTATTACCTGCGAGTGGAGGTCTCTTATCTGCGCAATTCGACTAAGAAGATAGTGAGACGTATGATTGCAAAGATTGAGTATCGTGACTTCGTTTAGTATATTACGAATCAAATGACTAAGAAGTACGAAGTTAGTGATAATGATGTTATCCTGAACGTAGAGTTGTTCACGTGGGTTCTCACTCTTGGTCTTGTATCTATAGTGACTGACACTACTATGGCGCTACTGGCACTGAAACAACAAAGATTGAGCTCTGTAGTCTCAAAATCTCCCTTTAATATAAGCGAGCTACGGTACGGCAGCCTAAGTCTAGGTGTCGTGTAACAATTATTTTTGCCAAGGAAAATCAAATCTTTTAATATTACTCTACTACCTGCTACCTACTCCCTACTACCTACTATTAATTATTTAAGTAAATACTACCTATAATATATTATACTAAGTTATTATTTATACTATAACTACTATATCCTTCCTATAACTACTATATCCTTCCTATAACTACTATATCCTTCCTATAACTACTATATCCTTCCTATAACTACTATATCCTTACTATAACTGCTATATCCTCACTACGACTGCTATATCCTCACTGCGACTGCTATATCCTCACTACGACCACTAGATACTCACTATGACTCACTGTGATTTACTATAACTGCTATATCCTCACTACGACCGCTAGATACTCACTATGACTCACTATAATTTACTACGACTGCTATATCCTCACTGCGACCGCTATATCCTCACTGCGACCGCTAGATCCTCACTGTGACTCACTATGATTTACTGTGACTGCTATATCCTTACTGTGACTGCTATATCCTTACTATAACTGCTATATCCTCACTGCGACCGCTATATCCTCACTGCGACCGCTGGATACTCACTGTGACTCACTATGATTTACTGTGACTGCTATATCCTTACTGTAACTGCTATATCCTCACTGTGACTCACTGTGATTTACTATGACTGCTATATCCTCACTGCGACCGCTATATCCTCACTGTGACTCACTGTGATTTACTGCGACTGCTATATCCTCACTGCGACCGCTATATCCTCACTGCGACCGCTGGATACTCACTATGACTCACTATGATTTACTGCGACTGCTATATCCTCACTATGACCACTATATCCTTACTACGACCACTAGATACTTACTATGATAATAACTTAGTATAATATATTATAAGTAGTATTTACTTAAATAATTAATAGTAAGTAGTAGGTAGTAGGTAGTAGGTAGTAGGTAGTAGGTAGTAGGTAGTAGGTAGTAGGTAGTAGGTAGTAGGTAGTAGGTAGTAGGTAGTAGGTAGTAGGTAGTAGG